>JADLZN010002900.1:0-24134 GCA_018155175.1 Sinocyclocheilus anophthalmus
AGGTCCTGCGTGAAGCCAAAGCAGCAGCTGGTTTCACTTTACCTGCTTTATCGATGTACAGAACCCCACCGTAATAGGTACAATTTCTAAAAGTTATTTTTCTCTCAGAAAATGCCTGTTTCTCTTGTGCTCTCTCTCATTCTGTCCCTGGGACACCCCATTCATTCATTCATTTTTTATTAAACTTCAGCGCTCACTATGCTCATTTCCTTTCCCAGGTTCGTTCCTATGGTTTTAGTGGTGGAGTACAGAGGGATCGGATAGGGCCCTTCTCACAGACTAAACCTGGAGCTGGAATCCACACTGAAGTGGTTTTGGAGGTTGGGTAGAGGCCAAGGCTTTGAACTTTGGGCATAATTCACCTGTTATTCAAAGGAACAATTCACACATTTAATAAAAATGCAAAACAGGCTCAGACAATTGCTCTGTTCCAAAAGCTAGTGAGCTCCCCACGGAGGGAGTATTTTAAGGCATCATAAATGTATTCCTGATGCAAGCTGTCCCAAAAAGTATAGGTAATTGAATTATGCTGTCTCCTAAGATACCTAAGAAAGCAGCATCGCATCATTCACAGAGAGTTCAATTCATAATGCAAAGCACTTGGTAATAAAATATAGTGGATAAAAAAAATTATCATAAAATGTTATTATCATGTTAACAACATGGTCTGATTGAAATCAAAGTGTGTTCTACAGCTTGTTTTTGCGAATCATGGCCGAAAAATAAATTGAATGTGGTCACACAAAAAGTCTAAATAGGCCGGCAGTGGCAACAGCTTTTTTTTTCAGTATCATACTTGAACATTATGCCTTCTGAGGTGATTGCACTTGTGTGGACTTGAAAGGCATGTGGAGTAACTGATGCTGAAAATATCAATTTGATGCATGTCAAAGAATCAATGCATTTTAAAATATATTATTGAACTAAAAAAAAAGTTTATTTTTAATTGGAAAAAAATTAGACGATATTATCACGGTTTTTATTGCATTTTGATAAACTACAGTGCAGCCTGGTGACTTGGTGAAATTGTTATTAGTATTTTAATTCAGTGTCCAAAAATCCTCTTACATTTGAACTTTATTTCATCATTAAATTGCAGCCTCAACCAATTACAAAACACTTTGCGTGCTAGACTTGAGGCATTTTCATTTCCTAAGACCGCAATCATAGAGCCTAGGGCGTCCTAGTAGCGAATCGATGCATTATTGGTAAAACAATAAACCCATATTCAAACGAATAATTCACTTTAGTAACTTTGCGACACACAGTTGTGTCACGGCATAGAAGAGTCAGGAATCCAGTGCGAGCTGCAAAAGGTAAGCGTCTTAGCTGTAATCCAAACAACGGAGACAAACAAAGTGAATCCCTGCGGGTATCCAGTCCGAAGCAGAGCTCCACAGAGGACACAGCCCTTCCTCCACTGCGTTTGTGACCAACTAAGGGAAGAATGCCTGATATCTGTACCCTGACTGAGCTAGCCAACTGAAGAAGAAACCCAAAAACAGATACTGACAGGAACACTGAACATGAGGATAACGACCGACAAGACCACCCATTGAACAGAGTGGCCCTAATAGTGACTCGTACACACGCGTTGCAGCTGGCGCGCTCTGATTGAGCGTCAGCTGCAATCACTAACGAATGACGTATGCACATACAACCACATGACAAGACACAGAAAGGCCGTCCGGACCCATGAACCGTGACAGTACCCCCCCCCCCCATTGAATACACACTACCTGCCATTCCCTATCAGACCGACCTGTCGTGATCGATTCATCTAGATACGATATAGATCCAAAATGCTCCCTAGCAGGTACCCACTTCTACTCCTCCGGACCGTAACCCATCCAGTCACAAGACACGGACATCCTCTTCCACCCCTCCGCCTTGAGTCAGAATACGCTTTACCGAATAGGCTGGTTCCCGTCTACGAGACGCGGCGGTGGAGGAACCGGGATTGGCGGATTAATGGCTGAATGAAAAACGGGCTTAATTTTGGATACATGAAACGACTGATTAATTCTCCTGTACGCTGGAGGAAGTTTTAGGTGGACTGCCACCGGACTAATAATCTTGGTGACCGTAAACGGGCCAATGAATTTGGGAGCAAGCTTATTACTGACGGATCGGAGAGGAATATTCTTGGTTGAAAGCCACACTTTTTGACCGACGACGTAAACAGGAGGTTTCGACCGGTGGCGATCGGCCTTGACCTTGGTGCGCGCCCCCACCTGGAAGAGGGTCACCCTGGCCTTGCTCCAGGTGCGACGGCACCTCTAGACGAATGCGTGGGCAGAGGGGACCGCAACTTCGGATTCCATACTGGGAAAAAGTGGTGGCTGGTACCCTAAACTACACTCAAACGGAGACAGGCCCGTGGCAAAGACTGGTAATGAGTTATGTGCGTACTCAACCCATGAGAGTTGCTGTCTCCACGAGGAGGGGTTCTGAGAAGCCAAACATCTCAACATTCGTTCTAAATCTTGGTTGGCCTTCTCTGTCTGACCATTACTCTGGGGATGGAATCCGGAAGAAAGACTAACAGTCGCCACTAATAAATGACAAAATTCCTTCCAAAATTTGGAAATAAACTGGGGCCCCCTGTCAGAGACCACGTCTACCGGGAGGCCATGTAAACGAAGACGTGATCTATGACAGCAACCGCTGTTTCTCTGGCAGACGGTAATTTAGGCAGAGGAATGAAATGAGTTGCCTTCAAGAATCGGTCCACCACGGTCAAAACCACAGTGTTCCCCTGAGAAGGGGGAAGACCAGAGACAAAATCTAACGAAATATGGGACCAGGGTCTCGAAGGAACTAACAACGGCTGAAGGAGTCCAGCAGGGGATCGATTGGAAGACTTAGAAACAGCACAGACAGAGCAGGCCAAAACAAATAAACCAATGTCCCGAGCCATACCCGACCACCAGAACCGTTGTTTAACCAGAAACATGGCACGTCTCACCCCAGGATGACAGGCTACCCTGGAAGAATGAGCCCATCGGATAACGTCGGACCTTACAGACTCTGGCACAACAACCGCTTCGGTGGCACCACGGACTGGGGCAGTTACCCCTTGTCGGCCCGTGCGTCTGCCACCTTACGACTCGTAATCTCCCATGTGACCGCAGAAATTAAAAAGGTCTCCTTGGCACAATGGGGGCGGGCAGGGACGGGCGCTCCGAATGATCAAAAATACGGGATAACGCATCCGGCTTGATGTTCTTAGAACCAGGACGGTAAGAAATGGAAAAATCGAATCGACCGAAAAAAAGAGCCCACCGAGCCTGCCTAGAGTTCAATCTCTTAGCGGACTTGATGTATTCAAGATTCTTGTGATCTGTCCAGACGACAAAAGGAACCCCTGAACCCTCCAACCAATGACGCCACTCCTCAAAGGCCAACTTGACTGCCAACAACTCTTTGTTACCAATATCATAATTACGTTCGGTGGAGGACAAACGGTGAGAAAAATACGCTCAGGGGTGCACCTTGCCGTCCGTGGGGGAACGCTGGGATAGTACCCCACCAACTCCCACCTCTGACGCGTCAACCTCCACCACAAACTGCCTGGAGGGATCAGGGGCTATAAGGATGGGAGCTGAAACGAAGCAGCCTCTCAGTTTGGAAAATGCCGCTTCTGCTGCACTAGACCACCTGAACGCAGTCTTGGTGGAGGTTAAGGCCGTCAAAGGTGCAGCTAGCTGGCTGAAATTGCAAATAAAACGCCGGTAAAAATTGGCAAAGCCCAGAAACCTCTGCAAGGCCTTGCGGGAATCTGGGGTTAGCCAATTCACCACAGCCTGAACTTTCTCGGAATCCATGCGCACCCCCTCGGCCGAGATGATGTACCCCAAAAAAGGAACAGACTGTGCATGGAAAGCGCACTCTTCTCTCGGGGGGACCCGCCTTGACAAAAAACCCATTCTCTAACAGCCTCTGAAGCACTTGTCTGACGTGCTGAACATGTTCCTGGAAAATATCAGTATGTCATCCAGGTAGACATAAATTAACTGATCTAGCATATCTCTCAGAACGTCATTAACGAGTGCCTGGAAAACCGCGGGAGCGTTGGAAAGGCCAAAAGGAAGAACAAGATATTCAAAGTGCCCCCTGGGGGTATTAAAGGCGGTTTTCCATTCATCCTCCTCTCTTATGCGAACCAAATGATAAGCATTGCGGAGATCTAATTTCGTGAAAAATGATGCCCCCTGCAGACGCTCGAAGGCCGATGACATCAACGGTAAAGGGTAAGTATTCTTCACTGTGATGTCGTTTAAGCCCCGATAATCAATACTGGGACGAAGAGAGCTGTCCTTCTTTCACGAAGAAGAACCCCGCACCGGCCGGAGATGAAGAGGGGCGGATGATCTTGGATGCTAAAGAATCAGAAATATATTTCTCCATGGCCTCCCTCTCCGGAGTGTAAAGTGAATATAATTTGCCCTTAGGCGGAGACGTACCTGGCAATAAATCTATAGCACAGTCATAGGGACGATGAGGAGGTAGAGAAGCAGCCCGAGACTTACTGAACCCTCCCCTCAGATCAAGGTACTCCTGTGGCACGTTAGACAGGTCCGAATGATCCTCCTGAAACACAGAACAGACAACGGGAGAACACGCGGACAACAAACAGGTGGCATGACAATTCTCGCTCCAACCCAGTACCGTATCGTTGACCCAATTAATGTGAGGGTTATGGAGGACCAGCCAGGGGTGACCCAGCACTAAGGGAGCCGAGGGTGTGTCGGTGAGGAAAAAGTGAATGTCCTCAGTGTGTTGCCCCGAAGTGATGAGTTTTAAGGGTGCCGTGGTGTGAGTGACAGCGGGTAAGGCCTGGCTGTTGAGTGCAAGCATAGAGACGGGCTGAGAAAGCTCCACCATAGGAATGTGGAGGGACCGAGCGAACCCAATGTCCAAAAGGTTCCCCTCTGCTCCAGAGTCCACTAACGCCTCACAGTCATGATAAACAGACCGAACCTCCAGTCTCACAGAAAGATGAGTGCTGGAGTAAGAGGATCTGTGTTCCTTAATGGCGCCCGTCAGTAACCTCTCCCCTACTGACGGGCGTTGTCTTTTGCTGGGCACCGTGCAGCGATGTGTCCGGGGGCGCCACAGTATAGACACACTCCCTCTCTCCTGCGTCTCTGCTTCTCCTGGAGTGAGAGACGGAACCTTCCCACCTGCATGGGCTCAGACTCTGGAAGAGAGAAAACAGTCTTAGTGGTAAGTGCAGGTAATTGAGTCTGTAAGACGAACGGCGGTTCTCGGAGTTGTCGTTGACCCCGCAGCCTCCGCAATCGTACGTCCACCCGAATGGCTATAGTCTATAATCTCATCCACTCCCGGACGGTAACTCGAGAATCTACTCATCCTTAACCCTGTCAGACAGACACCAAACCGAAACATTTCCCATCTGTGCATCTGCTCACCCACCTCGCCGCTATGGTCTAATGTGTCGGAACTCGATAGAATAGTCCCACAGGAACCGTGTTTCTGTCTTGACGGTACTCCGCAAGCAGTCGTGGCTGTTCTCGTGCCCGAAGCTGGCATTGATCGAAAACACTCCGTAGCTCCCGGAAAAGCCTGAAAAGACGAGTCAACAGGGTAACTCCGTTTCCCAACTGTGTGGTTTCCGCCATGTTTAGCGCTCGACGCGCGAGAGCACGTTATGACGAACGCCACCTTGGGCCCCTGCATGGGAAAACGCAAGAGTGGTTGGGGCATAATTTAGTGAACACTTTGCCACAAACTAAGACATAATGGGTTCCCCTGAATAAAAGGCTGGTAGGTGGTAGCCGAGGTTCTGTGGGTGGCGGACAATCGAACCCCATCGAAACCGGTGGATGAGGCGACGGCCTGGTGTTTTGAGCGAACCCTTCTGCTTTCAGATGCTGGATCTGGGTGGTGAGGTCAGACAGCTGACTCACCAGGGTCTGGATGGCCCGCCCCGTGGCCATCATCTGATCCTTCTGATGCTCCATGCGAATGTTAGTCTTAGCCAAAAAGTCCCTGAGTTCTGCTGCACTCGCTGGATCCATGAGTATGGTCGGTTCGTTCTGTCACGGCGGAGAAGAGTCAGGATCCAAGTGCGAGCGCAAAGGTAAGGTTTATTTAGTAATCACAACAACGGAGACACAAGGTGATAATCCTCAGGTCCTGGTCAGAATCAGAGCTCCACAGAGAAATCCCTTCCTCCACTGCGTTTGACCAAACCAAGGAGAAGGCTGAAGATCTGTACCCTGACTGAGCGAGAACTGGAAACAGAACTGACAGGGAGACAGGAGCATGAGAATAACGAACCGACAAACACGCATTGAACAAGGTGTCCTATAAAGGAATCGTTAATGAGTTGCAGCTGGCGCTCTGATTGAGCGCCAGCTGCAAACACTAATGAATGACGTACGCACATACAACCACATGACAAGACACAAAAGGACCGTCCGGACCCATGAACCGTGACAGTCTGTCCCGGAGCAATTCCGGCTGATCAGTATGATCAGCGTGGCATGCTCCGGTGAGTCTCGTGAAAACCAACGTTTGTTTACAGGATTAAAGGAAGCAAAGTTTCTTTACTTTAGCAAAGGAAAACTAGTCTCCTCTTGGCTTATATTGAAATTTTCTGACATTCTTCTTTACAAATCCTCAATTTGTTCTTCTAATTCTTGACTGTTGTTTTGTTTTGATCTCTCCCCTTCGCGTCCACGTTCGTCACTTCTGAGCGGCACATGCGCAATGCTGAACGCATACGTCATCCGCCCGGAGCTGCTTCCGTGTAGCACTGTTGGCGCAAGCTACATTAAAGTGATTATTTCGTTTTGAATATGGATATTTTTCTTAAAAAAACACATCGATTTGCTACAGGAGTCCTTTGTTCACCCCCCGGAGCCGTGTGAGACTCTTTTTTTTTTTTTATGGATGGGCGCTTTTTTTTTAACTTCTTTTGGACTGATGCATGCAACAGCCGCTGAGTGGCATTAAACAGCTTGAAAGATCAAAGACAATTTTTTATATAACTCCGACTGGATTCGTCTGAAAGAAGAAAGTCGCGTATACACCTAGGATGACTTGCGGGTGAGTAATTTATGGGCTAATTTTAAATTTTTGGGTGAACTAACCCTATAAGCCCTATGCATAATCCCCTGGTGTCTAATTGGTTTAAATCTCTATTTACTTTTCTGTCACTTTGTGCCTTGATATGTTACAGTAGGAGTGGTGGTGAGCCCACAGGACATACAGCCTGAAAGATTATTCATCATCCAACAACAGTAAACTTCCTCCTCGCCTGCAGATGCCAAGCTGTTCTCCTAATGAGATGCATACCAGCGCTGAAGCCTGTGAGACAGATTGGGCCTCCTGCTAGTGCGGTCCACCGCGGTCAGAGACCTTCTACTGCCCTGCAGGCAATACGGCACAGCTCCATCACTCTCTTCCCATGATGCTCCACTGCTGCTTACCTTGTGCTCCACCCACCTCTGCATGTTCGACATCCTCACAGGTCAGTTAACCCCATACAGATTTAGTAGAGATGTTGTTAAAGATCTTGTGATGGATTTGTTTTAATAGTGTTAGGTTTTGGAGCTGGGATCTGGTTCTTATTTAAAACCAGTTCCATTCATGATGCTCAACTTGAGTAACGCTTCTCAAACCAATGCAGGTTTCTCTAGCAATGCAGATGGAACACTAAATATCTATCTGCAGTACAGTCTGCTTTGAGAACAAGCCGATTCTTTTAATAAAATTGGTCAAAAAGACTAACTTATTTGAAATCAATCTAATGAGTCACTTGAACACTGAAAATCAGCCTGGTTCTTTACTGAATCACAAGTCTGTTGATGCAATTTCTGTTATTTGCTTAGTCTTTTTTTTATCTATTTAGCTTTTATTTATTTTTTTCAGTTTTAGCAATTTTAGTACTTAACATATTATATCATTTATTAAGGTTTTTAGCTAATCTAATTTTATCTCAGCTTTAATACTATGTTTAATATATTTTCAGTTATAGTTAACAATAGTAATAATTGTGAGACTTAAATTAATGTAATATGAACCGATTTTCCACATGACTACATGTATTAATGCTTTATTATTATTTTTAAATTTTAAAAGAATATTAAGATATGCAAACACAAATATTGTTTTTGAATTGTACTTTTGTTCTGTGTATAGACAGTTTATTTATATTGACTATGATATGGCAGTTTTAGCTCTGGCCCAGCTTTGTGGTTATGAGTGTATTTACAAATGCCCAGTTTTGTGGGCTATCGATTGCCACAACTTGAGTCACTAGGGAAAAACAGCTGCTGGAAATACCAGACTGCTTGTAACTTTCTTCAGTACATGACATTTAAAAAAAAACATTCTAGAAAAGACCACATGAGAACGGCCGCTAAATTCTGCCTCCTGCATGTGACCTCTCGCTCGCTCAAAAAGCGCTCTCTCTGACTTTCCACTGGCCTGGGAAGGAAATCTCAGTATCGTAAGTTATGTCCAATGGTATCGCAAAGTTGTAGCTGTGGAAATTGTAGTTTATACCTATTTATTTCCATTCTGAATGAATCTCTTTGATGTGGCTTGTTCGTGATCCGCTTTACCACTATTGCAAAGTTGCAAAGTTCCCTCTCTTTTGTTGAGACTTAAGTCTGTCTGAAGTTAAAGGTCGGATTTCATCCTCCGTTTCAGTGGATTTGAAATTACAAATGCACTGAATGGCAACACTCCAAAAACGATCCTTATCCAATCGTGCAAACCCTACAGTGACCGTCTGTTCCGATGGATTTCAACTTTATTTTCTTTGAAGACTTAACCCAAACAAGAGCTTTCATTTATTTTCCTTCCAGAGGAGTGTACACTTTGGGATATTGTCTGGCGTGCTGATTGTTTTGAGAGGAGTTTCATTGTGTGAAATCTTTCCCTTGCCTAAAACAACAGAATGTGGGAAAAGGTGGGGGGTGAAGGGGTGCCCACTCTTGCCTTTCTTGATTTCCATCCAAGTTTGCTGCAGTTAATGTGGTTACAGGCAGGGTCTGGCCAGTTTTCTCTCCTGCTGAGCTATATCGAACTGTGCATTCTATTTTTTCCCACCTCAATTTCATATGTCACATTATCCGGGGGTGGACTCAAAATGAATGATATTTGCAGGTATGAACTGTAATCCCAGTAAGATATTTTCTCACCATAGAGCATCAGTTTATATACGCATCCCACAAAGGTTACATTCCCTTAAAAAAACTTGTTCAATAAAATCATTTGTTTTAGTAATGCAAATGATAACATTGCACAGTTGAGAGTAAATTACATTGCACAAGTTGTACACTGCTAATTGTAGGATGTTTATATACACAACACACACACAACACAACACACACACAACACACACTGTAATATGTAGCTGTTCTGTTGTCAGATCACCCATCATAGTCATCTTCAGAGTAAAATATAATTTATTTACATAGTTTTTGAAGAATTTTTGCAGATAAAAAGTTGTATCTTTTGTATTTGGTCATATGGCCCAAGATACTGTAACTGTTTTGACCCATAAAGGTTCACAGAAAAGGCCAGGGGGGGGGGGGGGGGGGGGGGGGGGTGGGGTGGGGGGGGAGTGAGGTCCAAATGATGAGGCATGAAAACAGCACAGTTTTAATAAGAAACATGCATCACTATGATCCTAGCGTACAAAAATGTATTGCTGAGACGTGTTTTTTTGCAACCCTCCCCATTTAAGTTTATAAAAAGTTATATCTGAATGTTGTCAGAACATTTAAATGTCCAGTTTTTTGTCTTGGTTATGCAAGCGTTACAGAAAACATTAAGGAAATGTCCCATTTTATGAACACGATCGTAATATTACTTTTGAATTTTCTCTGAATGCTCTAAAACTAGTGCAGTGGTTAGTAAAGTTTTAAAAACGTTCAACTAAAACTTTTCAGAAAAAAACGTTCTGTGAACGTTCCCTGTAAGTTGGGAAGCCCCAGTCTGGTTTGTCCTTTTAAGATTTGAGCACTAGTTTGATTTTTTTCCAGTAAAAACTCTGACCAATAAGATATAGTAATAAAATTAGAATTATTTGGCATTGGGCTTGATGTTTATTTTGACATGAAAAAACCTTTGTGAACACATGCTTCCATGTCATTTAATCACATCAGACATTTTATGAACAGGCCTTTACACTGTTTTTGAAGTCAGTGGATCTGAGGTTGACCCCCTTTGGGATTTCCTCCCTTCTTCCCCCCCTCAATATTGCTCTTGTTCTGTGTACTTTCTAAACATGTTTGTTTTCATTCCCCCTTGTCAGTGCAGTTGGGCAGCACAAGCCACGGATTGTCTGTCCAGGGTGGGAAAATGTCTGAATCTTCTCACTCCAGACACCAACCTCAGGTCAGATCCTTACAGTTTGTCTCCTTCAACAGCAAAAAATTTTTTTTTCCAAATGCTGTGGGTGTGACAATAGCAGGCTCGAGCTCTCTGGGATTTAACATTCCAATTATCAGCTCTCTGGACGAGAAAAACTCGCTTCTGGTGGCGGCTGTCCACATCTCCCACTCGTCAGTTTGAATCGTGTCATGACACTCGCATACTCCTCATGTTCTCTTTGAGCAATGTGCCCAGCTCGCTGCTCACTCACCACACCTGATTCATTGTGCAGTCTTTAGGATTTTGGGTCGAGAGTCAGCCTGTGTTTTCCAGAGATGTTCTTTCTAGTGCTTACTCGAGAGAGCAAAGAATGAATGTAACAGAGAATGTAGACAGAAATGACGTCGATGTTCTATACACAAACCGTCCCAACACGATTCTTTGCTATACGCGGGCGATGCTTCCCACTCGTTTCACTGCGTTCGGGCTGAGCAGATACATCTAATTTCTGCTTGCATCATGGAGATTAAGTACTGTCTCAAATATTTGTTTCGGACAAATGCACCAGATGCAATAAGCCGGACAGTCACTTGAAGCACTTTATTTCTTGCCTCAGTTGTGTGGAGCAGGTACTGCAGATATACTGAACACTTGCTTTGATTACGACAAAACTTAACACTAGCCTACCTGTGACCGAAAAGACACACACTTCTATTGCTTTTTTATTGTCACACAGTTTGACAATAATCAAACTTGTACTGTTAAAAAACAAACAAAAACAGACTTTTCTTAGTGTGCACTCTTCTAAACAATCTTCCTTTCTATTTTCTTTTTAGTGTTGAAAAGTTCAATTTGGTACACTTTCTATTCAAAAGTTTGGGTTTGGTAAGATTATTTCAAATGTTTTTTTTGAACCTTTTTGAGTGCTTAACGAAACATCTTGCTTATTTATTACCGTTGACAACGTCGTATCTTGTCACCTATAATGCTTGGACAACGTGCTTCAGATTTCAGGTTCTTAACAGCCAGATTGTTCACCTATACCCATTACTCAATAAGCCTTTACTTTATTTAACAATGTCTAATTTGTTATAATGGTCCTTTTGTGAATAAATAGTATTAAAAAGCTTATTTCAACGCCCTCCACCCCAAACTTTCTAACGAGTAGGCGCGATTGGCATTTCGTGCGTGTACTAGGTGAAGATCCAATTATAAACAAAACATTAAGTGTGATTTGAATAACTTGTATATAAAGACGCTCTTCTTTTGTCATTAGTGCCAAAATAGTCAAGTTTGTGCTGTTCTGGGCTCCCATTTCACAGTTCACGATTCTACCATATCACAGTATCTGGTAAATAGCCTATTTAATACGCTTTTTATTGTTTATTGGGTGTGGTTTAGTAGTTTACACTCGTGTGAAGAATTCGGTCCTCCTCATATCATGTTTTCTTTCTTATTTGTTTACTAATTACATTTTAGCGTTGCTAAGTTTACTGTCAATTGTTTGCAGAAGTACTACGTCTTCTTCCTTTTTTTGGTAGGCAGCATGCAGCACTACGCAGTATGCCAGTATTCCATTTTGAACATAGTTATTTCCTGATTAATCCACTCATTGCTTACTACGGCGATGAATTCCTCCCTGCATGTGTGCTGAACAATTTATGTACAACTAAATCAACGGTCATTAATTCCAGTTTACCGTTTAATTGCATTCAGCTGGAGCGTGTCATGTTTTGATGAAAGGGGAAGCACGCTTGGAATATCCCCTCTCTCGCTCTCAGAAGTATGAAGGTACAGCAGGTGTGTGGTGTGGTGTTGTGTTCCTCTCTCCAGGGGCTCCTCTGCCTCACACTTTCCACTCCATACTGGAATTTTACTGAACGTCTATACACTTCACTGCTGTGTTCTCCATCCATAGGCATCCCTAACTGTCTTTGACACGTAACATTTGGGAAAAAACGCACCGAAATCACGATGAAAGCGAGAGCAGAGTTAGCGTTCATCTGTGCGGATGTGTTTGTGTTAGAGCGTTCACCGTGGCGGCATAAAGCTTACGTTCGTTTTGTGAAACTGTAAAAAATCAACTGCTTTCACAAGAGTCAAATTCAATCTCGGACGGGGCTCTGAGATGTTAAAGAAATCTGCGGCCCCAGACCTCCGCAATGAAGGTATCATTTCACCCGCCTACCAAAGAAGTGGTTCTTTTAATTCATCCACAGTTTATCTGTTTTTTCCTGTTTTGACTTATGTTTGACAGAGCCATTCGGAACAAAAACAAAGGTGACCTTGCTGTGCCGTTTCAGACTGTAATGGGTTGCTGTGTTTCATTGGTGAGGTCATATCAGCAGCACCTGCAAGGACTGTAAGTACAGAATAACAGAATAAAAGGATGAACCTGAAAGGCTCTATGAAGTCAAAATTAGACTTTTTAGTCCATGTGTGTTAACTTGGACTAGCATCTCCATGCTAGTGTACTTCTAAACATTTACATAATGTGAGATATGCATTTAAAATGTGTCTTTTTGTGTTGTTTTGGGAAAGTGGAATTAAAAACTGATGACTCTTCCTGCACTACACAGATTTTTGTCCAATCTACTGAGAAAGAGAGGCCTCTCCTAAAAAGAGATCTCACTTGAGATTTCGTTCTTATAGTAAGGTTCAACAGTCCCTTTGGGCAGGATGTGTTGTTTTGTTGTTTCAGAACTAGACAGAAAAAAACTATGTAGGCCTGGTTCCTTTTAAATGTTGCATTTCTTTTGTTGCTTCCCATCAACCATGTGTTATTCATTGTATGACATGATTGTTAGTCATGTCAATCCTTTAGTCTCCTGTTTGTCAGAAAGAGTCAAATACCCATACATTTTTAAAGACTGAAATTCAATTTTGCAACAGGGTTGGCCACTGATCTAATCAGTGATGTCATGTAAATAAATAGATACATACATATATACATACATACTTTATCAGTTTGATATTATATTATTTTAAAAATCTGGTTATATTATAAATTTTCATAGTATAATTATCACACTATAAAATAAACATTACAAATGTGACCCTGGAAACAAAAAAAGCACAAAAGCTGTCTTAAGTCTGGTGTATATTTGTAGCAATAGCCACAAATACCTTGTATGGGTCAAAATTATTGATTTTTTTCTTTTATGCCAAAAATTATTAGGATATTAAGTACAGATCATGTTCCATGAAGATATTTTGTTAATTTTCTACTGTAAATATATAAAAACTTAATTTTTGATTAATAATATGCATTGCTACGAACTTCATTTGGACAACTTTAAAGTGCAATTTTCTCAATATTTAGATGTTTTTTGCACCCTCAGATTCCAGATATTCAAATCTGATTTCCAAATATTGTCCTATCCTAACAATAACCATAAACCATACACCAATGGAAAGCTTATTCAATTTCAGACTTTTCAGATGAGTATAAAACTCAATTTTTAAAAAATTTATTGTGGTCCAGGTCACCAAATAACAAAACAAATTACAACAAATTACAGTGTTATACGTTTGCAAGCAAAGACTTGGTTTCATGACCTGCATTATTAATTATTATTAATTTAACTATTTATTTAAGAAGTATATTGGTCTAAAATATCCTCCTATATATTTTCAATTCGTTTTATATTATCTTTTGTTATATCAATTTTGTTATTAGTCAACTAATAATGAATTTTATTATTTAGATTATTTATTTATTTAAATTATTTATGTGTGTGTGCTGTATAATGTGACACCCTTGGCACCCTTGAGCGGAAATAATTTGTGAACTCTAGCACGCTTCCAGCTTCAGCACTCCCCCGTCTGTATGTCTGAGCGTGCTCAGCTGCCCGTCTACATGATGCAGTGTGCAGCCTAAGTAGGTGCAGAATCAGATTCCATGTTCTCTCTCTAGAATATTCAAAAAAAACGTGGCATCCAAACTGAGGCTGCAGAGAAGAAAAAAGGATCTTTTTCTTCTTCACAACTCATGTTTATCGGTTTTATCACTGTCACTGTCTGTTGTTAAAGCAGGCTCTGAGGTCACTTGGCTTATCTTGGCACAGAAAGAGGAGGAGGTTGACTGCAGTTTCAGACCATTTGCCTTGGATTATCGTCATAAGGCGTTTATTCTGTCCTGGATGGTTCCTCTGTCCACCTGATTACAGACACGCCTCCTAATAGTAACTATTTTAAGCTATTTTTGTGTGAAATATGCATGAGGTGGTCAGTGAAAGAACTGTGGGTGGTCAAGACAAGAAGAACATAGCGTGCATGACAAGAAGCAAGAAAAACTGATTGAGAAGAAAGAGATGTAGAATAAGGAAAAGAGAGAGAGAGTGTGTGCGCGCTCCTCCACACGCTTCTCCTTTACAATGTACAGGTGTTGCTTGCAGAGTGTGGAGTGGTGGGGAGGCCTGTGCCATTCTCTTAGCTGGCCGAGATGGCGTAATGGGAACTGCCAGCTGTGATGGTAATTACAGCACCACTGAAAAAGTTGGGGGCTGTTTTTCTTCAGGGGGCTTGCAGCTGAACTGATTTTTCATTTACATGTTTTATGTAAGATGAAGGAGCTCCCCAAATGGGTTTGAGCCATGCATTAGCGAGAGTGGATACATGCTATTTTTCAAGTGTTGTTCTTTGTCACCGGTGAATTGTTTTAATGCACCTCCATGCTTAGAATGAGGTCTGGAGGAATGCTCAGGAAACGGATATAAATGCTCAATACCTCCAACCATACATTTCACAAGACCAAATATGGTTGTGATTAGTCGATTAAGGTTGCTCTATTAGTGCTGCTTGCTCAGGCTAGTATCACTATTATATTTATTAGTTGATATCGAATCATAATTCGTCCTGCGTCCATTTGTGGCTCGACATGAATGATACCTCAAGTCATGTAGTTTATTGAAGAGAGGTGTGCGATTACCTTTCTAAGCGATCAGACTTATTTTCTCCTATTTTCTAAATGATGAAAAGGCAAAAAAACCCATAGACTTATAGGAAAGGCCTGAGCCATATCTAGTGTCCAGAATATTTTAGAGATGTGGGGCTGTGCTGAATATTATTTGGCAGGGAGTTTTTCTGCAAAATGCACACAAATGTAACTAATTTTAAAGAAACTCTTGCTACATATTGGCTTACATTGGGACCATTAAAGGGTCACGATCAACTGTTGATAGTGTGATTTCATAGTCTAAAAATGGAAAACTGTATAGCCAGCGAGGTTAAGTTAAAACTTGAAAGATTACTCATGTTATAGAAAACCTGAATACTTACTTTCTCCTGTGGAACACAAAAGTGGGAATTCTGAGATCAGGTCATTATTTGCCGTGTCAAACTAAAGGGTAAAAAGCTTAGAAGCTTCAAAAAGGATGCAAAATCATAGTAAAAGTATCATAAAAATGACATAGAGTAGTCCATATGATTTGTTTCAGGTATATACCAAGTTTTCTGAAACAATACAGTAGCTTTGTCAAAAGTTCTTGAGAGAAGTAGTCGATTTGTGAACAAATTCAATGAATCAGTACACAAAACTGGTCTGAATAATTTGTTCACAAAGGGCCTGTTTACATCTGGTCATTTCATTCTTTTTCTCTGATCGGATAGCTATCTGATCGTGAAAAGACCAGGTGTAAATGCCCTCGGAACCGCTTTCAAGACGGATTTAAATGTGATCGCTTAAACCACTTCAGGAGGGGGTCTGGGCCGCATTCCAGACAAAACTGGACGAGTGTAAATGCATCTGGTTGTTGAAATTACGTATGTAAATTTGACTCCTCCCAAAATGTTAAAATAATAAACCTGTGAGAGCATGTTATAGGTTATTTGATATGTTATAGCCAGATTTGACAGCGCTAATGCAACACGCATCGACGCGGA
Source organism: Sinocyclocheilus anophthalmus (assembly GCA_018155175.1). Lineage (NCBI taxonomy): Eukaryota > Metazoa > Chordata > Actinopteri > Cypriniformes > Cyprinidae > Sinocyclocheilus > Sinocyclocheilus anophthalmus. The sequence goes on from JADLZN010002900.1 coordinate 16,240, forward strand.
TCTGAGTCTCTTCACAAATCCTGACACCTAACTCATCTCTATGCATGAAACTGCACAAGTAAGACGTAAATACTCCCACAGTGATCTCATTAAAGGGGTCCTATTTTGTTCTTTTACAAAGTCTTGATTTTGTTTTTGGGGTGTACTAGAACAGGCTCTCATACTAGGTTGTTTGAAAAACACATTATTTTTCATGTTTTACATTATTGCAACACCTCTCTCACCAGTCTGGCGTGAATGGCTCGAATAGTTCCTGTATCATATGAAAGCCCGCCTTCTGAAATACGAAATGTGCTATGATTGGTTAGCTGGGCCAGTGTGTGTTGTGATTGGCAGCACTCGGCGCCTGGTCGGGAAATGTCATGCCCCTTACCATAGCCGCCTGCTGCTAGCTTCAGTGTAAATATTGCATCAAAATCGATTCAATTTGAGTGCAATTTAAACCCGGATGATTGTAAGTCTAATTTCGTCTGCCTTGGGAAAGCTAGCGTGTATCCGACATAGTAACACTCGTTGCCTTCTCTAGTGCAACTCAACCAGGTCTCATCCCATTCGTCAATATTTGTGATATCACAAAACCTGGAAAATATGCGTTGTAGTCCAAACGAGTCGTTCATTGTAGTTTTTTAAAAGTGATTTTTGTTAAATAATATGTCTCCTTTTGAATTGGACTTTGAGCTTTGTAACTTCGTAGATCTTTTTTATGCTCAAACAGCAACATTACTAAAGTTGAAAAAGTGAAAAAGCATAATAGGACCCCTGTAAAAGTAGGTTAGCCTACCTTATCTTTCCCGAGTGGCCGGATAGCGTGATCTGTGAAATCAGCTAAGATTATAAAATGCAGCGCTTCTCTGTTGCTTTCATTGACAACTTAACTTACATTTGCATATAGCGCGGGAATTGAAGACCGGATTTATATCCGTTTTGCAAAGACACATTTATGTGGCCATGTGTAAATGGAAACGTTTTAACAAATCAGATAGATATCCAATCACTGGAATCGCATGAAGTGACCAGATGTAAACAGGCCCAAAATCATGCTGATCTGGTTCTTAGGTTCAACTCACTGACTCAAAGCTTACTGGAAGGGAAAATTGACAGTGAATCATGATTAGGTCATTCAGACAGGTTTTTATGTAAACTGTATCAACTGATTCATTTGAAAAGATCTGACTCAAGGGAAAGAACTGGTCATGAATCTGCTAATTCTTTCAAGAACTCGTGTGAACTTTCTTTTCAGTCCATTTCTCACACAAAACTATATGGTTTCAGAAGACTTAAAATATAGGGCACGAGTCATATGGACAATTTTATAGTGCTTTTCTTTTTGCCATTTAAAAGTTTCACAGCCCCAGTCCTCCTCATTATTTTGCAAAACAAAGTTAGTATATTCTTCCAAAAGCCTTTTGTGTTCCACTAACATATAGTACAGGTTTGGAACGCCATGAGGGTGTGAATATTTTCATTTTTCTATGAACTATGCCTTTAAGAGAGCACAGGTAATTGTGAAATGAGAAAGTTGCTTGGCTGTGACTTCTGAAACCTTTCAGTAATGGCATTAAGACTGTGAGCACTTCACTAGCAGCCGTGCCAAACTAGAAGAGGGGGAGAGACCAAGAAGCTGAATGCATTGCAAATGGCACAGCTCTATTCTCTAACCAAGCCATCTGGAGTTTACTTAAACTGATGACTTCATTATCAAACACGGGCTCTCTTGCCAAATACTACTCCTGACATGCTCACACACACATGCTGACTGACACACACTTTAATGTCGACAGACAGACACACACATTGGCATGATTCAGCGTATGGCACCCATAATGACGAACCGGCCTGAAGATGGGGGCACTGTGATGCATTTGTGTCGGGGTGAGAGTGTGGGTGTGGATTTGTTTTTGTGTGTGTGTGTGTGTGTATTGGATCAGACTGTGGCATTGGCAACGGTTTAAGCTTCGTAATTTGATGACATAATAGTGTAAAACAGGCCTAAGTGGCCTGACCTCTCACTCAAAGGTCACGCAGGGACCTCTGCTGACCCAGCTTTGTGAGTTTGTGCCTCAGCGTCAGAAGTAATGGTTTGACCTACTGTAATTTGTTTGAGAGGCCTCCTCTGAAACACCTGCAGGAACTGGGTGGGTGCGGGTAAAAGCGGCCAAGTACGTTGCCAATTAAATCACTGTGGCACCAATTTTTCCAGCGCATGCCCTTCCAGCACTTAAGTGTTGTGGTAATTGATGTTCATGACATCAGAACTGCGTATTTGTGTAACCTGTATTAGATTTGCTGTACATGTGGTTTTGGCTGTGATATTTTTTTCTCATACAGAGCAGCTACTGACTGAGAACTCCCCGCCCCCCTAACCACAGTTGATGTCTGCAACTGAATGGACTAGATGCTTTCTTTAACAGTGTTTCTATCTATCTATCTATCTATCTATCTATCTATCTATCTATCTATCTATCTATCTATCTATCTATCTATCTATCTATCTATATCTATCTATCTATCTATCTATCTATCTATCTATCTAACTGTGTGTCTGTGTGTCTGTCTGTCTGTCTAATATTCTATCTGTAATTCAGTTGTTCTACCTGTTTATCATTCTATCCATCGTTACATCATGTCGTTCATTCTTTTGTTCTATATCGTTTGTTCTATTGTTCTACATATCATCCTATCTATTGTTCTTTCTGTCATTCAGTTGTTCTATACTATCTATCTATCTATCTATCTATTATCTATCTATCTATCTATCTTTCTATTTTTCTATCTATCTATCTATCTATCTTTAACGTTCTGTCATTACATTTTCTATCTGTTTATCATTCTATCAATCGTTCTATCATTCTGTCTATTTTGCTATCTTTTGTTCAGTTGTTCTATCTATCTATCATTCTATCTATCTATACTTTATACTGCTTCTATCTATCATTCTGTCATTCGTTCTATCATCCGTTTTTGTTCTACCATTCTTTTTATTGTTCTGGATAAGTATAAAGGCCTTTTCACACCAAGTCCATTGAGCCTAAATGTCACAAAAACACTCATCGTTCATAGTGATGCATAGTTTTGTTTGTAAGTCATGTTGGGTACTTTTTTTTATTTTATTTTTGAATTGGTTTGAATAGCTATTTTACTACAGACTACTACACAAAGTGAGAGGAAAATGATTAAATTCCACAGCTGTTACCATCCATTTCTTTTGGCACTGCAAACACCACAGAATCGTTCCTCACTCATGCTTAAATACACTTAAAAATTAATGTTTCTTAAGCTTGACCCAAACTGGGCTCATAAAATATACACAAAGCATATCAGTAACTCTCGCAGAGCGCCTACAAAGCTCACTTCTGCGATTTAGTGCATTTTCATTGAGATTACATTCATATATTATTGTGAGCGTAATTAAAGAGTTCTCCTTCCCCGTTGTGCCTCTTTTACAGTCCCACTGCGTAGGGGAGTGGACCCAGTTAATTGCGTGCACACTTGTAAGCATTGCCGTAATCATGGAGGTTTTTTATATGACCGGCGCACTGCACTGGTTTCACACTTTCTCTCCACACGTGTGAGGGCTCCAGGTGTCATGCCCTCCGCCAGCCGCCTTGGCCCCGTCACACGATCCCAAACCAGGAAAGGAAGAGTGGAAAGAGAACCCAAAAGGTTCACAGGCCACTTGATTATGGGCTGGCGGACACAGCTGCGGTTTGTGCCACTTCATTAAAACTGTCATCTGCTTCACAACATATAGCAGAGGTACATGACATTATGGGATATGTGCAGTTTCTGTCAGAGGCAAAGCCTTTGTGGTGAATGGAAGACATGAATCCTTGGGGCCCAACAAACAATGAGGCAGTGTGTCACAGTTTTTTACTCCATGAATATTTCTCTTAGTGTACCGGTGTTATTTTTTTGAAAGCTCAGATTCTGTATAAGAATACTACCTTAAAGTTGTAGCTACAAAACAGCTAGATCTACTATTATCTATCACTATCTATCTATCTATCTATCTATCTATCTCATCTATCTATCATCTATCTATCTCCCCCCCTCAATTCGGTGTTTGAAACCAATATCCAAAACACTGCAGGTAAAAGCATTTTTTAATTGAACTTTTTGACTCAAACTACTGAAATACTTCCTTGTGTGACAACTCGCCCCAGTCTCTCCTACATGGTTCATTATTGTGGCAAGTTATGATTTATATTGCCATCATCTACTGATATAATGTACTTACTGTGGTCGTAATACTCATTTGATTCATTGTGATTCATTCACGCTGTACCCTGTAGCATAAGCTTGTGGGGAATGAACCAGGTTGGGTTACGCTGACATTTATAACCATTAAAATGTTGGCCTAGACGGACTTACATGAAGTCAAACATTAAACACATGTTTTCATAATTCATATTTTTGTATACACAGTTGTGACTGGAATAAACTCTGCAGTTCATGATCACGTTGACATCTGTATGTGATTATAAACATTTGAAATAATAAAAAATATTAATTACTAATAAACACAAAGAAACCCTCTAGTTTATTTGGTGTATCCTGATATCCTGCTCAAGATGCAACAGTGCAATGATGATCAGAATAACTAAATAAATACATTTTTATTCCTTTTTCAGGCAGAGTGCATGAACCCTGGAATCTAGCACAGGGGGGTCAGTGTGTGCCGCAAATGCCCAAAGGTTGTATCAGTTTCTTTTCCAGTCTCCTTCTTGCATTTTGTTTATAAAAAAAAGTGAAGTACTCATAAATGGCATTTGTCTCAGGCTGCTCAAAAATTAGACTAGGAGCTGAACAAAGAGAGCTGTCAACCGGTCAGCGTCCCACTTCTTTTGGGGCACACTGGCCATGTGGCCACGCAGACCACAGTCAATATGAACTTACTCTCATTTTCCCTCTAATGGACGCCCATTAGAGCATAAAAAAGGTCATTTTGAGATAAAGTTTAAGATAGGAAATAAAATCAAGGTGAGATATAAGGTGAAATTGCAAGATTTAAAGTCATATTGTTTTTCAGATTGCAAATTTATACTTCACAATGTGACTAAAAAATTTTTTATAAAAATTGTGAACTGAAATCACATAAATATTTCCCGTGATTGTATTTTTTTACAATTTCAACGCCACTTATGTGCAAAAGGCGAAATTGTAAGATATAAAGTCACATTTCAAGATTTGAAATCTCATTGTTTTTGTAATTGTGAATGTATATTTATTTTGTAGTGTGACTAAATCTTTCGTTGTCACATTGTTGTGAAATATAAATTCACTCTTTTAAGTCTTGAAGTCTTAACTTGTATTTTACAGTCTGCATTTAAATGTCGCAATAAGGCAACATTTTGCAATTGAATCCTAATTTGGTGTTTAAATCTCATCAATATAACTTGAATAACTCCTTATTTGGTCTTTAAATCTCATAATCACAACTTTTTTCCCCAAAATCACGAGTGTAAGATTTAGTCACATTTCAAGATTTGAAATCTCATTGTTTTTCTAATTGTGAATGTATATTTATTTTACAGTGTGACTAAATCTTTCTTTGTCATGTTGTGAAATATAAATTTGCTCTGTCATTTTTGAAGTCACGACTTTGAATTTTACAGTGTGACTTCTGTTTCTCTCGGACAAGGTCCAGTTCGGTAGTGTCAGATTCGTTGCTATATGAAGCGTTTGTAGTTAACCGAATTTGACTATGGGCGAAAATTAACGCGGAATGTTAAAACTATTAGCGCGCTGCAAATTTGTGACTTTATTGACTGTTTTGTCAACACGAGCACGAAGCGAGTTGGTTTTAATAAACAGCATTTCATCTTTTTCAGTTAAGAGATGAACATTAATTTTAACATGGTTTAACATTATTAAATCTAAGATTATTTGTGGCTGCAACAAACTAAACTGGGACACATTACTTACAGTGAAGTCCGAATGATGACGCAATGACAAGAGAATTGATGAATCTTTTTTTTAACCGGTTCATTGAAATGAACCGTTCAAATGAACCGCTTCGCAGAAATAGCTGGACATCCTGTCACTAACTTAGTCTGTTGTCCAAAATTGAGAAGACATACCTAGACAAAAGTGCTTTCTAGGCTGACCACTCACTAGGTTTTTGAGACACATCCCCACTCTGTCCTTCCCTGTCAGATTTTTCTGAACTTTTCCCTGGAACCTGAATTGTTGCACACTTTGAGGGGAACTCCATGTGGTGTTTCTGGCATTGTGCTTTGTTCATGATGGTTTTATCCTCAAGTCTGCAGTGTGTTTTTTATATATATATATATAAGAAATCATTGTATCTTTCCACCAAATGTAAATGTGATACTCATCAAATGTAAATTATCATTACATTCCTAGGAATAGAGTAAAACTCCAGCTTAAAACTCCAAAACTTTTGTTCCATGCAAACATTTCGGGAAAAAAACCTAATATTGGAATTTGACAACATCTATTATATTGTGGTTTGTGAAATTAGCCAATTTTACAGATCTTTTTTTTTTTCATTCATTCATATTTTCATTCATTCAGTTGTTTTCGGAGTTATCTAATGTTGCATCAGGTCAAAAGTTTTAGCATGTTTTCTTTTGCATCACACGCAGGTCTGAATTTGCCAGGTTGTGTTTTGTTGAACTATTTATAAGCTAAATTATTTATAAATGACTTTTATTTATATATTATTCAGTTGTAGAATACAGTAACACAACATTGCTATCTTTTTGCATTCAAAAGAGAACAAATGCAAAGCAATGCACATGACTTGACTGAACTGAGTCATTAGACCTGTGAGTTATCTGAGTGCTTCTGCTATATCCTGTGAGAACTGATTTCTCTGTGTCTGGTGCATATTTTCTAACATATCATTTTTAAGGGCGTCACTGACCATGATCTTATATATTTAGTCAATGAAAATATGTTTTGTTGCCCGAGTATAGCCTTACATTCGAATGTAGAGGATCAGAAATGAACTCTGGACGTTCCTTTTGGGTTTCCTGTGTTTTTTCGCATGCGTTCATCAAAAGGTCTTTAGGTCCTTCAGCAGTGGTAGAAAAACCCTCAAAATGTAATCTTTAACTATGTATAAAATCTTAACAGAAACAAAGAGGAGAATATTTTCAAATATTCAATTTATTGAATGTTTATTGTAATTTATTTGGTTTACATTACAGAGTTGATTTTAAATAAAAACGACATTAGACACACGCAGTAGGTAAATGTGTGTTGTTGTGTATAATATATTATACTGAAGTCACGCACAATGTACATAAGGAATATAGGGACTTGTTTCCATTTGCATAAATTGTTTTAGTGAAGTGAACTAGTCCCTTGTTTAGACAAAACTTGTTATCAACAAATCTGATAAGGAAATCTTATTTCCTCATGAATTTCCATGATACCCACGGATTTTTCCAACTGGCATGATGGATACATCCATTGATCCATGATCAATCCCAGGAAAATGTTTGCTTCTGCTTTTTTTTTTTTTTTTTTGCTTTAGCGAGATAAAAGAGAGCTTTTCAAACGTATTTCATAAATCGTCTTCTGTAGTCCCTATACAAACAATATTTCTCTTCCATTTCTATCATTTGAAAATATGTGTTGGCTAGAATACAGAAAACTTAAGGCTTGAAAGCAATTTATTTTTCACTGGATCGTGCAAAAAGTTGAATTTGAGCATTATTTTTACCTATTTTAACAGTCTACAAAGAAGCACCTGGTGCTTCAGCCAAGTCCTTTTCACCTCCACGAGAGCCCAGTATGCTGAGCTTGGCACTATTTTCTTTTTTTATCGTCTTTTACATGAGTGACAGCTAGATTTTCTCAGATTTGCACTGAATTAAAGGATTGCATTTAATTCTGCCCTGCTGTTAAACCGTGGAATGCTTTTG
>JADLZN010002901.1:0-53412 GCA_018155175.1 Sinocyclocheilus anophthalmus
CAAGGTAAAAAGGGTGTTTTTTTACACTACCATTGAGAAATTTTATCCAAAGTATGTTATAGACTTTTCATTTAGACCCTAAAGAATCATACCAACTTGGGCATCCGATGTCCTCTTTAAACAAAGAATTTACCAATATAGCAAAATAGGCCTACATAAAACTGCAAAGGTGTTATTGTGGTACAGACACCTGCCATCACAGATGGATTTAGTGGAACATCCTTCTGCAGTTTCTGACAGCAATGAGTTGAGTAAATATTCAGTGAATCTAAAGTAATTCATTTTCAATATGTCAATATTGTGTTGACAATATATACAGTATACAGCATCTCAATTATCAGATTTTGTATATCTTGTTAAATTATTTACACCAAATCAAAGATAGTACAGAGGTAATACAAGCTATATGTTTGTAAAGCACACAATATTGTGTCTTTGCTGCTGATGTAGAATGTGTTGAGCCGCTGGATTCAGTGCAGCAGGATGAAGGAGAGCAGAGAACAGCAGAGGAATAGGAAGCTCTGAGTGACGCTCTTAGCACCGTTACACAGGTTCCCCTCACAACATGAGACACTTTCTACACTAGGAATCAATGTTGTGGCATCACAAAGAGATTTAGAGACACAGCCTTTAAAAACCTGTGACTGGAGTCCAATAGTCACTGATGAAAAGATTGAAGAAGAAAACCGTTTGAGTCAGAGACAAGTTGGCCACTGGTATACATGATCTGTATCAAATGTTTAAATAACAGAGAGAAAGATAATGAACCTTCTTTCTTTTCCAGATTCTCACCTGTTGCATTAAAGCAGCGGTCTTCACTCCCTGAACAGCTCACTGTGTTTGAGCAGCTCTGTCCATCACAAGAGTAACATTTCTTTCCATTGGGAGCGTTAGTGCTGGGATCTACAGGAGGGAAAAAAGATATGCTTTCTTTACATGGTCCTGGTCTTACTGTGCACACAATATTATAGGTGCTCATTGTACCAAAGATAAAACATTTTGTCTTCCCGATCTTTTGCAAAAGAAAGTAACAAATCGCTCTGCCTGTATAAGCAACATTTGTTTTCGGCTGACGTCACATTCCTAATAGAAAATAAAATTACATCCTTTTTTTTCTTGTTAAATGTTCTATAAACTGCTCTATTACAGTAAAGTACAATACCTGGAGCTTCTTGGACATTACAGAGATTAGTGTTACAGCACAGAGAAGAGCCTTTTCCAATGCCGAGGTTGATGGATCCATTTGGACAGCCAGCTGGAGCACAACTTTTAACCTTCACTGTAGTACTGTTGACTGAAAACACACGAGTGATACAGGAATGAGCAGTTCAACTGAACATTATTTTGATGGAAAATTTATTTATAAATATGTAAACACAGAAAGCATGTCCAATAGTGTATCAAACGTACAAACTTTGCAATATTAAATTCTCTCTAATATTTATTAGAGATCTAAGAATGAGGTCCAAAGGTGTAAATTTAGTGTTTTTCTCATTTCACACATTCTTAAATTTCTAATTGTATTATCATAATGATTTCAGTAATCTATATAGAACATTCTATGTGTGCAATTATAAATTCTGTCCAGAAAAGTACCGGTAGTTCTGTCAGTCAATTATAATAGTACCTTTCAATCCATCATACTGGACTTACCAGTAACTGTTGCGCTGAAGCAGTTGGTAAATCCAGTAAAACACTGACTTGTCTGGGTACAAGAGCCCGACAGAGTTGCGCAGTCATAACAGCTGAGAGAGTGTCCTTTAGTAATTAAAAAGACAGAGGTGTTAAGTGAGAGACATCTTGTTTGTACCCAGTAACATTACAGAAGCGATTTGTATTTTGTACCTGTAGTGAAAAGAATAAACAGAAGAAAAACTGAGATTTGCAGATCCATCTTCGATCAGGAGGTGAATGAGATAATGTGCCTGTTTCAGCGCTTATTTTATAGATTATCAGAAGAAGGGGGTGGCCTACATTCTTCTGTGTTCCATACACTGAAAGAATAAAGCGGTTTACTGTTGTTCATACAGGTCAAACTAGTTTTGTTTTTTCACAAATAAGAGTTTAATTTAATCATGTTTGCTCAATTGTGAATGACTACAGCTCTACATACAGTAAGAATGCTTAAGGTATGCCCAACCTTAATATGGAACATTATTGAGAAACCAGGCTAGGAATAGTTCTCATTCTATTTCACGCAAAGTGTTTGTCTTGAGATTTTAACCAAACCCATTAAATGAAAATTAGAAGGGAATTAGAATTTAGTAGGAATTTCACATCACAGGTGCTTCAAAAATCATTAATTGTCATTTAATTTTTTTCTTAAAGTTAATCCACATGCAAACTCAAATAAAATCTGACACATAACAAAACAAAAAACAAATCAGTCGTCACTTTAGAGTAAGCCTATTATAAAATTGATAAAATTTTTGAGCACTTGACTTCAGTGTGTAAACTAACATCACTCTTGTGAAAAAATAAGTACACTTGAGCATAATTTTAAAAAGAGTACTTATGTAAATAACATCATTTAAAAATATGTATAAGTAAAACTGTTTTTTGGCACTTGCATGTAAGATTAATGAAAATGAATGATTGTTTACGTTAAACTTTATAGTGTTTTTCGACTCACTTAAGAGGAACTTAAGTACGTCTTATATGTAATTTCATAATTACTTCTATTGTCATTTAAATATGCGGAATGTAGTGCAAATATATTATTTTGTTTAGATGTGTTAAACCATTGCAAGAAATAATGCCATTAATAGTACATCTCCCAAATATGTGCTTAAGTGACTTTGAATAAACAATGATTTTAAAAGTACTCCGTACACAGATGTGAAATACAGTACATTACAAATGCATTAAACGCATACGGTACTTCTCTCATAAATGCCACTGTCAATAACGTAATGTAGGAAATTGACATTCTTGTAGATCAATTTTTTTAAAAAAGTGCTGCTGAGGTTGTATAAGTTTCTCACTCACAAACTTAAAAGAACTAAAGTGTTTTATTATTATTTTTGTTGTTGTTATTATGAATATTATTGTTTTGTAGAATAAAACAAATTTTGTACATAAAATTGTATTGAGGTTTAGAAGAATTTTATGTTTTTTCAATTTCAATGGGATGCCATTCCAAACTTGCATGACTTACTGTCTTTAGCGATTCATTCATGGAAAGATAAAGGGGTCCGATGTTGTTCATACACGTTAAACTCGTTTAGTTTTGTGTATGTCTTCATGAGTGAGAGGTTAATTTAATTGCATTTTTGCTCAATCTTGTCAGTTAAGCTTTAGCTCTACATACAGTAAGAATGCGTAAGGCATGACTGACGTTAAAATAGAACATTATTGAGAAACCAGGCCAAGAATACTTTCATTTTCCATTTCTTCAAAGACCGTTTGTAATTGTGCAACTGTAACCAAACACATTTCAAATTTAAAACTGTATGACCTAACAAACACTGGGTGTTTTATTCAAATACTGAACTGTCATTTAAAGATTTAATTAAAATTTTACTCCACACACAAACTCAAATAAAATCTGACATAAGACCAAAGAACAAATCAGACTGCCACTCAAGAGCAAGCTTGCTATCAAACTGATCCAATTCTTGAGCACTTCACTAAAATATAAACTAACATCAACCTCCTGGAAAAAAGGTCACTTTGACAATTTTAAAAAGAGTACTGAAATATACTTCAAAATAATATTAAATGTGAACTTAATATAATGTTTTTGGATGCTTATTGCATGTTGATTGCAAATAATGAAACTGTATAATAGTTTACATTTATATTAAATGCAATTTGACCCACTTAAGTACATGTTCATAAGCAATGTCATAATTAATTCTGTAGTTACTGCTAATGAATGTACCATCTCTGATGAAATAGTAGGCGTTGTTAGGCACGACGCAAAGCGGAGTGCCTAAAACCCCCTTAGCTGTTATAAATTCTCTGTAAACCACGGCTTCACTGGGCTTATTGCTTTTATAAAACGGTTTTTCCATAGAGGTAGTAAGGTTTCAAAAAATAAATTAGCAAATTTAGTGTAATCATATGAATAAAAACAGTATTCTTCCACCAAACAGTGTAGTTCCTCAGAATCAGTTGTGGTTGCAACAAAGTGGTTGCCAGCAAACAAAGGTGTATGTTTGTAGAGTAATTTACAACCGGGTGTGCCTCACACGTCCTGAAAAGTGAAGCTGCGGGCTCTTTGATCGCCCCCTGGTGGCTGGCTGCAGTACAGGTCATAAACCCCGCCCTCTCCATGTAAACGAATGGGACTTGAGTCAAAATTTAAAAAAATTACACTTCCAATACAATTTTCCGAAAGATGGTTTTGGTCATTTAAGGTAGTTGTTATTACGCCGATATATGTTCAATTGTTCGTTTTTGTGATAAGTTGGATTTTAGCTAGAAATTTGATGCTATAAAAACAGGGCGTGTCGTTATGGTTGATTGGGTCTGAGGGAGTTTGGGCGGGAGTTTGATACGCGGCTCCACCTCATGACACTACTGCACAGACTCTGGCTCCAAATTACGTCATTTACTCAAGATTGCAGCGGCCATATGAGATGCTTTGGCTTCATTTTTATATAGTGGAAGGAATAGGAGATGTGTCGTCCATCTTTTTTTACAGTCTGTGTTTACAACAGCTTTGAACGTGGCTCAGCCAATCAGAATCAAGGACCGTAACTATCCGTTTTATAAATCCTGGTTTATAACAGTGAATCCAGTTTCCTTCAGTTGTTCAGCTTTTTTAAAAATGTATTTATTTTTTGCAGTTTCCATTTCAGTGATAAACCGTCACATTATTCTGTCTGATTACCTTTCTAGTTCTGCAATATGACACAGGTGAGTTTTTACAACCAGTAACTTTTTTTTTTTTTTACATACAAGCAGTCAAGTAGATTAAAGGGGTCTTATGATGTTGCTAAAAAGAACATTTATTTTGTGTTTTTGGTGTAATGCAATGTGTTTATGCAGTATAAGGTAAAAAAAAACAAAAAACATTTTCCACAATGTACATTATTGTTACTCCTCTATGCCCCGCCTTTCTGAAACATGTTGATTTTTACGAAGCTCATCGTTCTGAAAAGCGGGTGGGCTGTGATGGCCAGCTCTCCAGTGCGTTGGATTGGACGAATGACTCAAGGCGTGTGGACGGAATGGGACACAACCTTACAATACTGTGATGACCAGTGTCCCGGCACGACAAAACAAACAATAAAACCCATTACAAAAATAGGCATGTTGCATCCAGTGGGGAAATAAAGTACTGATGATAATGACTATACTAGTCTTTGTACGCATTGCGTATCGCGCTGCGTAAACATAAAACCATGTCTGGAGAAACGACAAACAACAAGTGCTGCTCTACACTGCTCAAACGGATTTTGAATGTCAGTGGCAAATTCCTTCACGTAAAATAAAAAAAAAAAAAAAAACTTAAAGGCTGTGAGTCAGAAGCGACAGACTGTCCTTGCAAATTTGGAACTTCCCCACTTTATAGAAACAGACACCAGCATTATAGGCTACTCTCCCAGGAAACAGTCCTCATCCTCCGCAAAATGCGCTGCACACAACTGAATATTTGGGTTAAACTGTTCTGAAACCGTGTTGTAAATACAACTTACACCATGATTTACATGGTGTCTTTGGAAGACCCAACATTAGTTCGCTTTCAAACAAAAAACACAGCGTCACACACGGCGGGCAAGAGTGAGAAACCACGGGCTAGAGTGAGCGGAGGCTGGCGGATTCGACAAAGGAGCGGCTGGCGGGCTTGCGGCAACCACGTGTGATGACCCCAGGCTGGACTCCGCTTTGTCCACGGTGAACGCCGATACGGCGTTCCACATTGCGAAGTTGATGTATTTCCTCAGCGACCAGCACGGATCAGCTCTAGGCATGACGAAGCGGATATCGTCCTCTTTTGGAAGACCAAACAAAGTAGTTTAGCTTTCACAACGAAACACACAGCGTTTTCACGACATGGCGGCAGCAACAATACTAAAGCGAGAATAAAAGTTAAGCCTTCTTTGCGTCAACATTTGGGCGGCGTTATGCAAATGAAGGATGGTTTCCCTACGGTGGTTCAGGCAGTAGGATTGCCGAATGACTAAAGAAAAAAACGTTATCAGTACGATGGTATAAAACTGTACATTTCTAGTCTATTACCACCCACTGTCACTTATACCATGACGGAAATAAGCGCAGTTAGAATAACTAAATATGTGGGAGAGCGTTGCTATTGAGTGACTATTGTATTGCAATAGGTAACACTTTAATATTAACCTTGAATCAAGACTAGTTAGCACATAATTAATAATTGAAATGGTTTAATAACAATATTTTGTTATGGTTACAAAATAGATGAAGGATGGTAAAGCATAGTTAATTGTACCCAACATGTAAAATATTACCTGAGAGAAAGAGATAGAGAGAGGGGGGAATAGAGAGAGGAAGAAAGGGCAGAGACCCAAGAAGAGCTCCAACAAAGAAAAGAGGCAACAAAGAAAAGAGACAGAGCAACAGTTACAGTCCTCTTTTATCCCTTCCTTGACCATGTGACTAAAAACCAAATGTGAGACATTCAAACTGACCAATCAGCAGATTACAGCTTCACACACTGGACAAAAGATGTGACAATTAGCAGACCCCCAGTGTATACACATGTTGGCCTACAGGCCTTGATCGATATCAGCACTTCTGTGCCTTCAGGAATGCCAAATGGCACTTTTGTTACTGAAGATAGGTTTGGGACAGGAAAGCAGAAGTCTTTGATACATTTTGACTTTACACAAATCTTCCCACATAGTGAGGTAGATATGTGGGGACGTGTTAGAACGAGGCGTTTTAGGTAGGCATGGTTGACTCTTAACTTTTATAAAGAATATCTCTTGGATTTGAGACTTTAGTCTTTGCAAATTTACAGATATTCTTTATGCACCAAGAACTTGGTAACACTCAAAAGAGAAAGGAAAACTTGAAATCAACATCATATGACCCCTTTAATACAACGACAACATGTTAATGCAACTAAACCCCAAATTAATTTTGCATTGAGCTGTAGCCTCCAGTTCGTGCTTGTTGTAAGCAAATGTAAGGGTCAACAAGATAATCTGCTGCCACCTGCTGATAAATGTTGTTAAACGTTGCTAAAATGTCATACACTATTTAACTGACTGTAAAAAAAAAATTATAATTCTAGTTTCAAAAGAAAATAAAGAATTTACAACTAAAGAGTTGACTAATGTTCACTTGGGCTATAACAAAACTTGTAGATGGACACAAAGCTTTTACAATTTCTTTCAAAAGTACATTTAAAATATATTTTATAGAAATGTATGTGTAATTCTTGGTTTTATAATGTTTTTATTAATTTATGTTTATTGTATTTGTATTCAATTATATTTTTAATGTATAATCTTTGCCATGAAATAGCCTGTGAAGCTAATGTGGCAATAAATTTAAATTACCTGTTAACTTAGGCTATAACATGCAACATGCTCAAAGGGTCCAATCGACTGGCTGTCACTCATCTGCAAGGGGGGCATTATGATCTATAATTAGTTACTTAAGGTTATTAAAAGCTGTGGATTAGTCTTTGTCTGTATAAATTTCGTGGAAAAAAGATACGGATGTAAAACAAAGTTCGTAGTCATGGGAAGGAGGAGGTGGGAACCGGCGAACATTTAAAAAAAACTTTAATAAAATAAACAAACACAAAAATGTGCGACAGCCCCTCGCGGATGACTGTCGCGCACAAACAGAACCAAAACACAAAATAAAGTCCAGACCTGGTCCACTGTCATCACTCCTCCTTTTATCCTTCCGGAGCTCCTCCGTGGGACTCGAGACGGTGAGTGGCGCAGGTGTCGCTCATTAGCATTTACTCCACCGGCCTCGTTCTGTTCCCATGGCTCTCGGCCCCGCCCCCTCTCGTCACATACCCCCATCTCAGGCCGGGGGGTACACCCGAGCCTGCGCTCTACTCCCCCCCGGCGGAGCGATCACGTGGTTGCGGCTACCTGGGGGGGTAAGGCCGACAAGAAAAAACAACAGCGAGGTGAGAGAAAAGGGAGACAGAAGGACTGAGGAGGACGGACGGGAGAGGGAAAAAAAAAAAAAAAACTTCTTGTCCGGTTCCCATACACACTGCCGTCGGCCCTCCACCAGCGGGTAAAATCTTCTGGATGCCAGGCGTCAGCTATGGAAAGCCCCCCTTCGGTGGACAAGAAAAAAGGCCTACACTCCTCTGCGCCGGTGGACAGCGACGGCTCCCCAGATTCGGGAGCCGGCAGGATCCCCGTTCACCTGCTCCTCCCTCATTCATGGTGGGAGGTTGCAGGCTCGGCCTCAGGCGAATGCGGCGACTCCTCCGATAACTCAACGGACGGCAGCCCGTCCCGCCCAGCCCCAGGCAACCGGTCAGGACAGTCATGAGAAATCGAGTCCCCCCTCTAAATCGGGCCCACTTAGGACCCCGAGTGACCCCATTGGCTCAACGAACTTTTAATGGGTATTATTTTTAGCACCCGATTACAATTCCTGCAAAATCGTGCTTTGATTTATGTCGTTTGAACTTCGTTATAATGACCATTAATGTCTTTTAAATGACATGTTTCATACAATAGCATTCGAAGCTATAGGTTGTGAAATCAAACATTTCTCGTTTTTATTATTATTATTATTTTTGGTTAGCTCATGTACTAGCATAGCATACAGCTACCGGATTAGCCTGCTAGGTTAGCTTATACACCACGCATTTGCACTTACCATACATATATTCACAACGAAATAGTAACATAAGTGTTGACTTTTGATCAGTCATTTAAAACAGCTACCGCCTAAGCGGATCCGATTTCAAGGGGGGACTCGATTTCTCATGACACCGGCAGCGAGTTCGTCCGCCCTCCCCCGGCAACTCACTCCAGCCCACCGCCTCGAGCCGCCATGGTGGCAGACTGCTCCGCCATGCTCGATGGCACCGCGGACTCACCACAGCAACAAGGGATCTCTGGCAGCGTGTCCCTCCTTCCTCCCGGGTTTCGTCACCAATGTAACAAAGTTTGTAGATCGGGAAGGAGGTGGGAACCAGCAAACATTTAAAGACTTTAATAAAATAAACAAACACAAAATGAAAGTAAAGCGGCAGCCCCTCACGGACGACTGCCGCACACAAAACACAAAATAAAATCCAGGCCTGGTCCGCTCTCGTCACTCCTCCTTTTATCCTTCCGGAGCTCCTCCATGTGACTCGAGACCGGTGAGTGGCGCAGGTGTCGCGTATTAGCATTTACTCCACCGGCCTCGCTCCATTCCCCGCCCCTCTCATCACACTGGATTAACGCGAATCCTGCTATTATACCACTCTTGTCTATTAGATGTCACTCTCGTATCTCCCTTTTTACTGCGAGTATACAAGACAAAATAAACATAAATGCTCATCAGAAGTTTGAAAAA
This sequence comes from Sinocyclocheilus anophthalmus, assembly GCA_018155175.1. Classification (NCBI taxonomy): domain Eukaryota; kingdom Metazoa; phylum Chordata; class Actinopteri; order Cypriniformes; family Cyprinidae; genus Sinocyclocheilus; species Sinocyclocheilus anophthalmus. Next base: position 9,478 of record JADLZN010002901.1, read on the forward strand.
TACAGTGAAACTTACTGAAATATATAATTTCTCGTGTAATCACCCAGGCATGTGTCAATCTCGGAAAGACGTCAGTAAAACAGCATGCATGTGTGAACGTTACATTTACCTTATAAGAATAAATAAATAAATACTTAGTGGAGTGCATAGCCAAAAATATAATTATATTTTTCTTAAATGTTTGTGTAGCTACAGCTATCTAGTTTGCTTGAGGATTGATTATTAGACCTATATCTGAAAATAAATTTGAACTTGATAGTTTGATAGTAACACACCCTGCAGGCCTATATTTTACATTATAAGAGACGATTTCCTCAAGAAAATTGACCTGTACCTGAAATATTTCCAAATGGATAGATATCTAATCAAAGTGCATCAAGATTGGAATAGATGTGCCGATCAATGAGTGCTACAGTCTACGGTGCTACACTGCTGTGCTGCGCGGAGGGAGAAAGGCATCGGAACTAGACAGAGTCTCAACATTTCCCGACCTGACCTGATATTTTGATTTTTTATTTGTTTGACAGGGAAAGCTGTGCTTAAAAAAAAAAACACTCCCCAGAAAAAAGGGCACTTTCTCTCGAGGAAGAAAAAGGGCAGGTACTCAAGCCCCCTTTTATGTCTATGTGTGCACGTGCCTGGAATAGAATCATATAAAGAGCTTGTGAATCAGAATCGAATCGTGGAATCTGGATCATTACCCCGAGAATGATGCATTACAGTTACACTTTACTCATGCTATTATACACACAAAATATATAGTATTGAGCAAAATAATAGAAAAAGTATTTGTGAAAATTTTTTATTATTCAGTAAGTGTGAACAGGAAAATCCTGGTACTGGAAATGTATCCTGTAAAACTTAAGAGGTGAAATTTTTCCTTTTTTGAATAATTAAATAATGAGCAAATGGTTTATTCTCAACATGATAATAATAATAAAAAAAACAAAACATTATTGTACTATCTTTTTACAGGATGAACCTTTACATATGAACCCAAAACATAAAAAAAAATTACATAAGATGTCCTGTATACTTTTCAGTTCATCAAGAAAATATTAACTGTATTTTTGTTCATCAACACGGTGTCTTTGCTGCTGCTGTAGAATGTGTCGAGCTGCTGGATTCAGTGCAGCAGGATGAAGGAGAACAGAGAACAGCAGAGGAACAGGAAGCTCTGAGTGACACTCTGAGCACTGTTACACAGGTTCCCTGAACAACATGAGATGTCCTGAACATTAGGAACCGATTTTGTGGCATTACAAATGGCTTTAGAGACACAGCCTTTCACAACCAGTGACTGGCCTCCGAAACTGCCTGATGAAACGAAAGAAAAGAAAAGGTTAGTCTGAGCTTTACTGGTATATGGGATCCATTTCAAACGCCCAGACATAACAGAAATAAAAATTAATTTAATCTTCTTTTTAGCAGATTCTCACCTGTTGCTGTAATGCAGCGGTCTTCACTCCCTGAACAGGTCACTGTGTTTGAGCAGCTCTTCCCATCACAAGAGTAACATTTCATTCCGTTGGAGCTGGAATCTACAAGAGAAAAACAGTTTTTTTTATTTTATTTTCTGTACAAAATATGTCTAATGAAACAACAGCCTATATTGATTATCCATTCAATCAGTTCCCAATAGAATATCTGACTCTACATTTTACATGATTATAGAAGTCCAATCAAAACACTCACTGTGCTCTCCCAGCTTTTATAATTGCGGAGACCCGTCTCTTATATCAAACGTTACTCAAGGTCTGCACTCTAAAATTATCTTTATTATAGCAGGAGATATAAAAACTGATGACAAACGTTTCGCTTGCTGCCTCCGTCAGTGCGACAAGTTCTCAGTAACTCAATGATTATATAAAGACCAATGAAGACTAACAGGTGGTAGTAATTATATAACTTTGTACAGTTCTTAAATTCAAGATTAGATTCTATTACATTTTCAGTTGAGAATAATGTATCCTCTATTCGTTTTCTAGATGTGTTAATATCAAAAATCAATAACAATATCTCCACCACGGTGTTCCGTAAACCAACAGAAAATAAAAATACATTACTATCTGCTGATAGTCATTAAGCCAACTATAGACTGAGACGTATTTGTGAGTCAGAAGAGGAATTTGAGAAACAGTCTAAAATTGAAGAATCGTTTTTGTTCAAGATGATATCCACAAACTTGGTTTCATTTAGCAGTTGAAAATATTTAATCTGAGAGATTTCAGTTATTGAATTATCAAAAAAACAAAAAAAACACAAGAAACCATTTTCAGTCAATTATATTCTAACTAAAACAAAACACAAAAAAAACCAGTCATCAGATTAAATCCATTGTGAACAAATATTGGTTTATCTTAGTTTCAGATCCTTCTTTAAAAAGATGTTTTCAAACAACCTCCGATGTTTACTTATAAAAGATCTCAAAACTTGGCAAACATGCTAGTCAGATCAGATTGTGATGATAATAAAGCATACATACAAGGTTGTTTTCCATGTCGAAATTGTACTGTACATCATGTTCTTCAAAACAACAATGCAAAGATTTTATGCGTTTTTTGACAAATAAAACATACCATATCAAATCTTGTATTACATGTTCTACAAAAAATATAATATACTTACTTCAATGTCTACGTCCATTGATTGCATGTTGGAAAAACGTCAAGGCCACTGACAATTAGAATTAGTGAACACAAATCAGCCATTCGTAGACGTGATGTTACTTCTCCAGTTGCCAGACACTTTATTGATTAGAATCAATAGTATTGAACAACTGAAATGTATAGGGATTGAGAAAGTAATGAATCTTCGCCGGGGTGGAGATGTTGAGAAAAGCCTCTTACAAAGAGAGGTGTCTTGGTTGTTTTATTTAAAAACCATGTCACCTTTGGGGTTAAATAAAGATTTTGACCTTTCATGTTTCTTGTAAGCTTTGTGTGTGCACGCGCGTGTGTGTGTGAGGGATTTCAATGTGAATGAACGGCATGTTTTGCCTGATGTGTTATTGTTCCCATTGAATTTTCTGCTGTTGTAGATGGAACTGATCTGGAGTCTGTGAATTTAGAAATGTAATTACTACCACCTGTTAGTCTTCATTGGTCTTAATATAATCACTGAGTTACTGAGAACTTGTCACACTGACAAACGCAGCAAGCGAAACGTTTGTCATCTGTTTTTATGTCTCCTGCTATAATAAAGAGAATTTTAGAGTGCAGACCTTGAGTAATGCATGATGATAATAGTAAAATGAGCGTTGATTGGATTATTTGCACATGATCATTAAGGTATTATACCTGGAGCATCCTGGGCGTTACAACGGTCAGTATCACAGCAGAAAGAAGACATCTTTGCACTGCCAAAGTTGTAGGACGCGGTTTGACAGTCATTTGGTAAAGCACAACCTTTAACCTTAACTGTAGGACTACTGTCACCTACAAAAAATGAATGATACTGGTATGACAAGTTCAAATGCACAGCAGAAATCTAATCTGCATATTCTATTTAAATATATGCATTTGCACAAATATTACAGTAAATTTCAATTCATCACACTGGACTTACCTATTTGTGTCACCGCTGTTAAACTCATACACTTGGAAGATTTAGCTTCACAAGTGATCTCCTTTTGATCCGCACAAGAACCCGTCAGATCCTTACACTCATAACATCTGCGAGAGTGCCCTTTAGTAATAAAACAGAGAGATGGTGAGAGAGAGAGAGAGATCCTGTATTTGTACCTATTAAAAACAAACACTATTTATCTTTGTACCTCCAGTGAAAAGAATGAGCAAAAGAAAAACTGAGACTTGCAGATCCATCTTTGTTCAGGAGGTGAATGAGATGATGTGTTTCGGTGCCAATTTTATATCCTAGAAAAAGGGGCGGGGCTTTGTGAAATAATGACAGGTTAACAGAAAGACATAAAACGAGTAGATATGTCAGGAAATAGAAATTAGGAATATAGAAAATTTAAGGAATGTGTATAGTAGGTTTACTTCTGTCAATCTATTAACAATAATTACAAGACCTTAGAAGAAGGACTGGATTTATCAGACTGAGTCAGCTCTGAAATGTGAAGAATTGGCTATATACACTAAATCTTCCTCTTTCTGGAGAGTTTCCCAAAAGCAAGTTTGGAATAATTACATTTTTAAATGTTTTTGAAAGAAGTCTCTTATGCTCACCAATAATGCTAGTATTTGATCAAGAATCCTGAAAAAAAAAGCAATATTATATGGTGTTTTGGTGCTCAAGAAACATTTATTATTAACATCAATGTAGAAAAAGTTTTTTTTCTGGAAACTTTTACACCCAGTACATTTTTAAGGATATTTGTTGAATAGAAAATTCAAACAAACAGCATTTATGTGAAAATAGAAAATCTTATAAATGTCTTTTACTGTCTCTTTTGAACAATTTAATGCTTTAATCCAATTCAATCCTTGCAGAGTAAAATAATGTATTAAAATGTATGTTTTTTTTTTTTAATCTTACCCCAAACTGTTGAATGGTAGTGCATCACGGTTTCCACGGAAATATGAAGCAGCACAAACATTTTTAACATTGATAATAATAAGAAAAGTTCCTTGAGTAGCAATTCAGCATATTACACTGATTTCTAAAGGATCATGTGACACTGCAGACCGGAGTAATAATGCTGAAAATTCAGCTGGAGGGACACTGTCCAACTTCAACCCTAATTAAACTCACCTGAACCAGCTAATCAGGTCTTCAGGATTACTGCAAGCTTCCAGGAAGGTGTGTTTGGGCAGGACGGATGTGACTCCTATGCAATATACATACAGTATGCCTATTATGACTCATTAATACAACAGAAACTATATGTAAGAATAATATATTATACACAATTTACATGTTAACCAAAATAGAAACCTTTCTGAAATGACTATTTCCTTTTCATCAGATATTCCGTACCAGAAGAAAGACAGCCGGGATTGCATTGATGAGGGCGAGTAAATGAATGTTCACTTTTGGATGAACTATAACTTTAACCACAAACGGATGTTTAAAAAAAAAAGGTTTTAATTAGCCGCACCACATTAGATTATGTTTTTATGGAGCCCCTAAAGGGACATGGTGGTGGGAAAAAAATTCGGGGAAATTTTTTTTTGCGTTCCCTCACAAAACTTTTGCGTTCTCTCGCAAAGATATTTGCATTCCCTTTTGCAAAAGTTTTGCGAGAGAACGCAAAAAATCTGACAAATATTTTTTCCTCCCACCCCAAATTTTTTCACTCAGTCTGATTTTTTTCCACCACCATGTCCCTTTAGGGGCTCCGTACTACGGACAAAAGGCAAATATCTTTTGCGAGAGAACGCAAAATATCTTTGCAGAGAACGCAAAAAGTGACTCAAATATCTTTGCGAGAGAACACAAAGTTTCTCGAGGGAACGCAAAAGTTTTGCGAGAGAACGCAAAAAAAAAAATTTCCTCCCACCCCAAATTTTCCCTTTAGGGGCTCAGTACTTTAGGGGCTCAGTACAAAAGAGATTTAATTATGGTACATCTTTACAATATAAATCTCTGGACCTGACAGTTAGACTTCAGTTCGCCTAGAAATGCTTAAGGTTTGGCCTGGTGGGTATTCAGGAATGAAGAAATGAAAAATCATGGGAATGAAATAAAAACAAATATAAGTTAAGATGAAGGGAAGGTTCCTTGCCCAGAAAATGGTAAGCAAATATGTACTGTAGGAAGGGTGGAGTAAGTTGAGCCACCCTTTTTAATGGAAGAATGCATCATTTTTGTATGTTCAAAAGAAGCATGTCAAATCTTGCTGTTTGTAATTGAAGTATTTTTATGCCACCTTTTTATGATTTACTGTGCATGTGAAGTACAGTGATACTTTCCTATCAAATATCATGTTGATGACTTGCCATTAATGAAGCACTTTTCCCAACATGATGGCTTTGAGGAAAGATGCTCGAGTGATTGTACTTGCTTTGGCATTATTATTTATTTTTTGTATATATCAAAATTTGTATTAAAACATTTTGTATATATAATTATTTATTGTATATATCAAACCTACAAAACACATAGATCTATATAAAAACAGACACTTCAAAAGATGAAGGTTCTTACCCATTTGCAGGAAGTAGTAGCATTAATTGGCTTGATTGCTAAACTTGGGGAAGTACAAGCAGGAGTGCCATTTCCTATGTAGCATTCTTTGTTTGATTGTTTAATTAATATATACAATGGTTTACTTGCATGTTATACTGTCCTGGTCCTAGTTCAGTAAAATATTATTTTGTACTTTATTATTATTATTGATTACTTAGATCTTATTTACTGAAATGTACAAAAACAAAATGATTGAAACATTAGACTGACAGTTACAGTTATTTCTCAACTGGTTGTGATTCAGTCATCATGTAAAAGTTTGTGGACACCTCCTTATGATTAATGGGTTTGCAATCCCAGTGAAAACAAATCTTGCTGTTATGTCAGGGGGGGGGCAAGGGGGGGGTCAAACCCCCCCCCCCATTTTTTTTTCTATAGACATTTTGTAACAACTCCCAATATTATTACTCCCAATATTGGGAGTTGTTACAATTTGAGTAAGGTGCTTTTGAATCAGGTTTTGAAGAGCTTAATGTACCTGCACCAAACCCAGACCTGAACCTCTGACTCTGTAACATCTATTGCAAAACTGTAGAAGAGTGGAACTGTAATAGCAGCAAAGAGAGGATTAACTCCCTATAAACACATGTGGCTTTGAATTCATTTAAAAATTAAATGTCGAGCAGGAACATATGCGGTGTGATGTCTTGAGTTCATGACGATGGTTGCCGCTATAGTGCATTTTACTATGGTGTCAGTTGACGTATGCCATATGAATGTTATGTATAAATAGGTATGTTCTGTTGATCAAATATGACAGAGAAACCTTATAGTAAATAAGTTTGTTTGGATATTAAAAATCAAATTCAAGGCAGCTACAGCTAACTGTACATTACTAGCAAGCTATATAGATTATTTATCATAATATATATATATATATATAGGGATTTTCATGCATTTCCCTATGGAAGTAAATGATGCTAGGTGTGGACATTTTATAGAACCACATTTTAAGTAAAATACATATGAATTATCATGAGATCACTTTGGTCTGACACATGCTAAAAGAATATGGTCTGGGCATATGTTGATTATCAATCAATCCTCACTAAATATGTTTGTGGAACGCAATGAGAAATAGTCTGTATGCACAAGCAGTGCTCTCTTGTGGCCTTATTGCAAACACAATACGTGTCTTAAGTTTTTCAAGCAATAACAATTTTTCTTTTTACATGCAAATATAAATACAGCACACACATTATAAATAGAAAGACAACATGTTACTACAACAAAAATTGAGATGTGCAGTAGGTGTTTTGATGTTAGCATGTGCAAAGATCTTAGGCTGTCTGTTTTCACCTGCTGATAAATGATGCTAAATGCAGTTTTCAAATCCATCATACTGCATATACCGATGTATATCGCCACTGTTAAACTTTAGCACTTGGAAGCTCCACTGGGATGCCACTTGTTTTTGTACACAAGAACCCATCAGTGTCCTTTAGGATTTGTACCCACCAACAACTCAAATACTATTTGTCTTTGTACTTCCAGTGAAGTAAAGTAAAAAAAATGTGATCAGGTGAATGAAACAACATGCCTGTTGCAGCAGAAATGTCTGTCCGAATGGTTGTCACAAGTAACAGCACATGTTGTAGGCCTATTTCTAATTTGCAAGTTGTTTTGGATAAAAGCGTCCACTAAATGAATAAATGTAAACGTCACTTGCTTCGTTTTTCATAGGGACTATTAATAATAGGGATATTATAATAATAGGGATTTTTTTTTTCGTGGAGTCGTGGATGGGTCTTTTTATTATTTTTGCAAAACACAGTACAGGGGCCCGTTCTTCGTATGTTGCTGCTTAGCCTAAATCCGAGATGAAATGTCACATCCAAGATGATATCATCGCGCTAATCAGGATCTGGCTAATTCGGTTCTTCGAACGAGCCTGTTGTTGATGATTAGTATGGCTGGATTGAGTTATCTGAGATAATTGCGCGTTCTATGGCAAGCCGTTTTTACTTTTATTCCTTCTCAGGATATGAATTCTTGAATTCAATTTTTACTAGTTAAAATGTTAATTCTTGATATCAGGAATTAGATTTCTACTAGTAACAATTGTTAATTTTGATATCAGCAATTGGATTTTTACTAGTAACAATGGCTATTTTTATTTTAGGAATTACATTTCCACAAGTAAAAACTGTAATTCGTTATATCTGTAATTGTATTTTCACTAGTTAAATGTCACAATAGGCTGCCATTCAAAATCAATTGTTGATATCAATAACTGATTTCTTACTAGTTGAAATTCCAATTTCACATATCAGAAATACAATTCTTACTAGTAAAAACCTTTATTTTTGATATCAGTAATCCCCTGGTTACTAGTACAGGTGTCTCTTCTTGATATCAACTATTTAATTGTCACTAGTGACAATTAAATTATTTTTATCATGAATGTGATTGTTACTAGTAAAGAAAGCAATTTTAGATATCAGAAATTACCCTCCCAATTGTTGATATCAGAAATATATTTTTCAGATATCAGAAATGAACATTGTTACTAGTGACAATTAAATTGTTGATATCAAGAATCACCATCCTGAGAATGATAAAAGTCAAACGGCTTGCCATACGCGTTCATGGGGTGGTTTAAAAGGGGCTATGCATCAATACAAACCACGATCAGCAATGCAGCAATTGAACTTTTATAAGGAAACAGCCAAGCGAACAAAACTACATAAATGTTATAATAGATAAATTAAATGTGCACTGTTTTTATTTTTTATTTTTTTTCATGATTCCCAATTATTTATATTCGCGATTTCTAATAGTTGTACATGCTTTATATTTTTATTTCAATGTAGTAATTAGAAATTCATTTAATTTTATATTTGAACAAATTTGTTATGTGACAGCATTAACTGGCTGTGTCTATAGTATTAAAGACTACACAACATTATTATATTATCTTTAAATTAATTTTTAAATGATCATTATTTTAAATTATTGTCCCTGGATTAGTAGGGTACTCTTGTAGTAAAGTAGCGGTGGTAGCAGACAGATTTTAAGTATACTTTCTGCTTAAAAAGATCAGGAAGAATCAAATTCTGTTTACATAAAATAAGCCTGCTCCCAAGCAGGTTTAAGCTTATGGACCTGTTGCTATGACAGCAACTCTGGGATGAGCTTCGAAGAACCAAACAATCCAAGATCATGCCAAATCGTCAACAATCAAATCCAGCTAACTGAGTTAGCGACGTACGAAGAACGGGCCCCAGATCCTGATTAACGTGAATCCTGTTGTTACCAGTCTTGTCCTCTAGATGTCACTCTCGTATTTAAAGAATAACAGTGCTGTCTGAAAAGCTGTTTTGTTTTTACAGTTGATCAATGAGCTAGTTTTAATTGTTCAGTGTTTTTAGCCGTTTAAAACTGTTGTTCAGTGTTTTAGAGACTAACTAGCCTATTCCTAATGTGAAATCTTAATCTTAATTTTTCAGTGCTTGACTAATGAACTGAGGTATTTAACTTTTAGATGTTCTGCTTTAAAATAGGAAATAATCAGTTGTATAATACATAACATGATTAAAACGAAGAGCACGCGATTTTTCTAGCCCCTTCCCATTATTTTTTTCGTGGCCCCCCCACCCCCCCCCCCCAGCCAAGATGTGACTTTTAACGACCCACGTTCTCACCACCACCCACCTTAGAAATGAGTTATTTTTGGCTAAAGTTACTTTGTTAAAGATGAGTTTAACTCTACTAAGCTGCTGTTTCAACCTATTTGAACAAAAGTACTTATCTTTATGAACTGTGAAAAATATTAAGTATTTATAAGTATTATTGATCATCATTCTTTATTAGACAAATAAAAGTAAGATAGAAAAAATTATAAAATGTTATAATTTTTTTTACAATGTTATTATAATAAGTGATTTACTATTATAGCTTAGTATTTTATTTTTTTTTTAAAATACTTTATTGTTGTACTTCTTTTGGAATTGAAGCATGAAGGCTTTCAGGGTAATAATAATAATAATAATAATAAGCATAAATATTGTAGAGTATGCTCCTTCTTAATAATCATAAGCGCTAATGTACAAACAAATAACAAGTCAACCAAAAACTCGCGTAGGCTGAGTATATTTTATATACTAGCCTAACTATGCGAGTTTTGTCTTATACATCCTCACGCCATCACATTACCCCAGTACTCCAGCAACTTCATTGGCTCCAGGTTCAATCACGTATATATATATATATATACGGTATAATTTACACTACTTTCCGTATACTTTCATTCATCACATAAGAATACTAAGAAAAGCAAGCCATGTATTTGATACAGCATGATCATTGTAGAATGTGAAGAGCTGCTGGATTCAGTGCAGCAGGATGAAGGAGAGCAGAGAACAGCAGAGGAACAGGAAGCTCTGAGTGACGCTCTGAGCACCGTCAGGACTCTGGGTGATGCTCTGGATGTTGATCTGGGTGACACTCTGGTTGACACTAACACTGTTACACAGGTTCGCCACACAACATGTGATGCCCTGACCACTAGGAAGCAATGCTGAGGCATCACAAGCCTCTTTAGAGATACAGCCTTTTGCAGCAAATGACTGGCTTCCAAAATTCACTGAAAAGAAAGAAAAGAGTTAGGAGTGAAAGCTGAAGTGACATCAAATAATTGTGTAAGCTGCTCACTGGCATATGTGAACTCTATCAAATGCTCAAAATAAGACCCACAAATGATGAGGAGACACAAATAATGACTTCAACCTTCTTCCTTCAGCAGATTCTCACCTGTTGCTGTAAAGCAGTGGTCTTCACTCCCTGAACAGTCCCTTATGTTTGAGCAGCTCTGCATATCGCAGTAGAAACATTTCTTTCCATTGGGAACATCATTGGGGATATCAAGATTGGTAGAACTGGAATCTACAGAAGGATCTGTACAAAATATAACTTCTAATGAAGCAACACTAACTGCTCCATTCAATCAATTTCTACAATTATGAATTGAATGTCCTATGGATGTAAAATCAGTGTTGAAGATAGTCATTTGCACATGTTCAGGAAAGTACAATACCTGGAGCATCTTGGGCGTTACAAAGGTCCGTGTTACAGCAGAAAAAAGACATATTTGGAATGCTGATGTTTGTGTAACCACTACAGGCATATGGAAGACAACTTTTAACCTTCACTTTTGTGGTGGTGTCTCCTAAAAAACATCAATTATACAGGAATGACAACTGCTCATCATTTTAATGGTGAATTTATTTATAAATATGTCAAAAAAAAAAATATATAGATATATATGTTATATATATATAAAATCTTTATAATCAAAGCAGAAGAGAAAAGACAAAATTTGCAATATAAAATGATCGCTTAGGTCTAAAAGACCACTAGTGAAGCACTTAAATGTAGCATTTTTCTGATTTCAAACATTTTTCCATTACAAATTGTATTATTAACATAACTTTCTGAGTGAAAATGAATGAAGTACCAGAAATCTGTATATGCTATGCTTGCAATCATAAATCTTATATTTGCATTTAAATATATATTTGCTGCACCCCCATCATTTAAATATAACAGTAAGTTTCAATTAATCACACTGGACTTACCATATTGTGTTACAGTTGTTGAACTGAAGCATGCGTGAGGTTCAGGACATGCTCTCACATTTTGATCCACACAAGACAAACCTGCACACTCATAACAGTTGAGAGACTGTCCTGAAGTAATAAAAGAGAGACTTAGTGAGAGAGAAATCCAATTATTTATGTTCGAATAAAATAGAAATTAAAGTGATTTGTCTTTTTACCTGCAGTGAAAAAAACGAACAGAAGAAAAGCTGAGAATTGTACATCCATCTTTGAGACAAATGAAATGATGTGTTTCAGTGCTCATTTTATATCCTAGAAAATGGGACAGGCCTTCATGAGATAATGACAGCTTCAGGAAGTAGAAATTAGGAGAGTAAACTAAATCTTAAACGTAATATACCAGGGGTGCCTGCCAATCCTGCTCCTAAAGGGCCACTGTCCCACAGAGTTGAGCTCCAGTCCTGATTAGACACGCCTGAACCAGCTAATTGTTATGGAAGAGGCTTGACACAACAGGTTAGTTTTATACAAACAGTTTATTAGGTCACAGTGAGTACTGGTGTCGGGTCCTGGAGGAAGTGATGGTGAGGGAAAGGTCCGTGAGAGCGTGCAAAGGATATGGAGAGTGGAGTAATCAGAGTCTTTGGCTTGATTGAGGCTGGAAGGGATCTGGGGGAAGCACACACCTCAGCGATCCGAGAACTAGGAGATACAGGAGACACTTGGAGATGAGGAGACACTAGGAGGAACACAGGAGGTAAGTAATGCAAGAAGTATTCAAAGGTATTCAGTAGCAAAGTCATTGAGTCCTCTACATCTATACGAGACCGGACAGTGAGGGTGTCTAAGGTCTGTGCTTTTATGCAGGCTGGCAATGAGGTGCTTGATTGGCGGCAGTGCTTAGAACTCAGGTGAGAGGGATCGTTGTGATGATTGGGAGGTGACTGAGTCTGGCCGATCTGTGACAGTACTCCCCCCTCCCGAAAGGCGCGTCCCGCGCCGTAACAATTCCACCGGGGAGGGGGGGTGGGCACCCTGGAGGCTGGTACTGGGTGGAGACCCGGGAGGCCTCCAGGGCGTGGCAGGTAGTTCAGGTTGCCATGGCGGATCCTGAACCTCGGGCGGCCATGGCGGAGCAGGGAACTCGTGCGGCCATGGCGGATCATGGACCTCGGGAGGCCATGGCGGATCCTGGAGCTCAGGGGCCATGGCGGAGCAGGGAGCTCAGGGGCCATGGCGGAGCAGGCAGTTCGGGTCGTCATGGCGGATCAGGGGCCTCGGGAGGCCATGGCGGAGCCTGGACCTCGGGCGGCCATGGCGGATCAGGAACCTCAGGAGGCCATGGCGGATCAGGAACCTCGGGAGGCCATGGCGGATCAGGGGCCTCGGGCTGGCCGGCCAGGCTATGGCCCCCCCCAAAAAATACTTGGGGAAATTTACGGGGCTGTACTCGGGGCCTGGAGCCCTCCCTGGGCTTGACTGGGGATCAGGGGCCCTCCGTGGGCTTGACTGGGGAACAGGAGCCCTCCCTGGGCTGGACAAAACATCAGGAGCCCTTCCTGGGCTCGACTCGGGAACAGGAGCCCTCCGTGGGCTCGACTCGGGAACAGGAGCCCTCCGTGGCTAAACTAGGGAACAGGAGCACACTCTGGGCTGGAGACGACAACAGGAGACGAGCTCTGGGGATGGACCGACACAGGCGCGGCTCTGGGGCTGGAGCAGAAACAGGAGTGAGCTCTGGGGCTGGAGCCGACGCCGGAGCGAGCTCTGGGGCTGGAGCCGACACTGGAGCGAGCTATGGGGCTGGAGCCGACACTGGAGCGAACTCTGGGGCTGGAGCGGACACCGGAGCGAGCTCTGGGGCTGGAGTCGACACTGGGGTAAGGATAGGAGCAGTGAACTCCAGGGGCAGCGCCATGTCCAGGAATGCAGAGAGGCCAGTGGCCGGCGGGCACACTGGAGCGAGCTCTCGGCTTGCCACACTAACATCCTCTCGGCTTGCCACACTAACGTCCTCTCGGCTTGCCACACTAACGTCCTCTCGGCTTGCCACACTAACGTCCTCTCGGCTTGCCACACTAACGTCCTCTCGGCTTGCCACACTCATGGCCGGCTGACTTGGGGAAATGGGGACTTTAGGTCAAGGGATCTGATGACAGCTAGTCAAGGTCTTCAGGATTACTGGAAACTTCCAGGAAGGTGTGTTTGGGCAGGACAGTTGTGACTACTCTGCAACATACAGTATCCCTATTCTGCCCCATGAATACAACAGAAACTATATCAGAATAATATACACAAGAATAATTTGCATTGATGAGGGCGAGTAAAGGAATGTTCACTTTTGGGTGCGCTATACCTTTAACCAAGTTAAAGTTTGTCATTGTCATGTGTTCTGTTTTTGTCACATTCAAATGAGTTCTAGTCATTATTGTTATTGATTACTTATTTACTGAAATGTACAAAAATTAAACGATTAAAACATTTGACTGACAGTTATTTCTCAACTGGCTGTATAAGCTCATTTGCTACCGATACAGGAGAGAACCAATCAGCTGCCATGTGACTGATGTCACCAGGTCAGATTGAGCTAGACCTATCGGACTGCGCCATCTAGAGTTTCATGCCAAAACTCTGTATTTGTGATGCCATGACATCTGTTAGTGATGTTCAGAGCATCTCATGTTGTTCAGGGAACCTGTGTAACAGTGCTCAGAGTGTCACTCAGAGCTTCCTGTTCCTCTGCTGTTCTCTGCTCTCCTTCATCCTGCTGCACTGAATCCAGCAGCTCGACACATTCTACAATATGACACGCTGTACTGAATATAGAGCTTGTGTTTTCTCTGTACTATATGTCTTGTGTCCTGATATGATTTATTGCTGTGACACTCTGATGAGACATTTTATTAACATTAGATTTTAGGTTGAATGAAGGCATAAACTGATCTCCCTAAACGAGTTAACAGAAACACTGAATGTCTGTTAAAACACTGAAAGTAATTCACAATAACGAACTGTTATATATTATTTTTCTCTATTCGTATTTAATTTTAATTTTGAGTCTCTTTGAAACATTCATTTTATTGATGAAAAAAATTAGTTTAGCTCTAAACGATTTAATCAACAGGTTTTTTATCTAATCTTCATGCAAAGTAAGTAAGAGTAACATCTTGCGGAGAACACCGGTAATAGTATTCTAAGATGAATTAATAGTAAATTATTTTATTAATGAAAATACGATCTGTCGTCCTAAGTTAGTGATGTCTCATTACTGTATCGACCGACCCCGAAGTTTAAAGTGGTCATATGATGTTGCTAAAAAGAAACATTATTTTGTGTATTTGGTGTAATGTAATGTGTTTAAAAAAAACATTATTTTTCACATATTGTACATTATTGTTTCTCCACTATGCCCCACCTTTCTGAAACACGTCAATTTTTAGGAGCAAGCTCATCGGTCTGAAAGCGAGGTGTGCTGTGATTGGCCAGCTATCCAGTGCGTTTTGATTGGCCGAATTCCTCAAGCATGTGACGGAAATGTTACGCACCTTAACATACTGTGATGCCCTGTCTGGCTGGATCGATGAGACAAAAACATTAAAAACCCATTACAAACTAGGCATTTGCTGCATCCAGTGGGGACATAAATACTGCTTATAATGACTTATACTGTTTTTAGCATTGCATGCATTTGTGCTCAGAGAAATGACAAACAACAAGTGCTGCACTACACTGCTCAAAACTCGCGTTTAAATATCAGCGGCCAGTCCTTTTCAAATATGAAACGTACGTAAAGGCTATGACGTCAGAATTATTTGTCAGCAGCATAGACTGTAGGGTCAGCATGTGCACAGAAGGGGGAAACAAGGGAACTGCATTCACGGACCACTCGGCATTGTAGTTGTCACGAATACGGTCCATGAACTTTCTTTCATGATCTCGCACCACACACAAACTGTTGCAAGCACCCTGGACTCCAGTACCATCCATGCATTACTGATTGCATCAGCACGAATTGCACCACACATGTTTACACTGATTGCACACAGATGTTTTCATAGCACTCAACCTCAATATTATAACCCTCACTCTTATCCCTTCCTCGGCCGAGTTAGTGTTCGCATTTATCACTCCCCGAGCGATAGAGACTTATACAGAGCCCCGTTTGTAGGCCTGAGCCATTGCCTTAGCACTGCCTAGCCTAGCGTTTTCCTTTGCCTTAGCCCTAGTCCGTAGCTTAGTCGTTTTCCTAGCCTTAGCCTTAGCCTTAGCCCTAGCCCTAGTCATTAGCCTTAGCCTTAGCCTTCCCGGTTTCTGCTCTTCGCCTGGTTCCCTGGATTCACCCCTTTTGTCTTGCCCCTTTTGATTCTGTCTGCCGATCGTCGACCTGCGCTAGCCCCAGGACTATTCTTGTGTCTTACCCGCCATATACCTATTTGCCATTGTTTGACCCATGCCTGTTTTATGACCACGTGTTCTCTGTCTTCTCTAAATAAAGCTTTGCATATGGATCCGCACGTCTCACTTCTTGTCAGCCCCGTAACAGAATACTCGGCCACACAAGGATCCAGCGGCTTTTTCAATGGACTCTGGCCTGGTATGGACCCAGTCACAGAGCTACTACATCTTCGGCAAGGAGGCATTTATATTGAGGAGTATGTTCACCGGTTCTGAGAAACTATCTTATCAGGTACCACTATATGATAATTTTATTTAAAGACTTGTTCCGTTTTGGAATCAATGAACCCACGAAATCTCGGATGCCCAAAGTAACATTAACTGTATGCTTAGAGGACTTTATGAGTATGCCTTGAGGACGGCTGGTTCAGCATTCACGGTGGGTGTCGCAGAGGAGGGAAGCGACACCATGTCTGTGACTGAAGTGATGGCTGTATCAAAGCATGCTCACAAGATGGCGGCGACAGAGGAGCCTGATCACAAAATGGCGGACACAACAGCGCTCCGTCAAGTCACAGCTGATCTTCACGAGTCAGGTCAAGTTACAGTTCATTTTCATGAGTCTAGTCAAGTCACAGCTGAGGGTTATGAGTCTAGTCAAGTCACAGTTAATCGTCATGAGTCAAGTCAAGTCACAGCTGATAATATGAGGCAGATCAAGTCACCGTTTATTATCATGAGTCTAGTCAAGTCACTGCTGATAGTTATGATTCTAGTCAAGTCACAGCTGATAGTTATGATTCTAGTCAAATCACAGTTGATCGTCATGGGGCAGATCAAGTCACAGTTTATGATCATGAGTCTAGTCAGGTCACAGTTGATAGTTATGAGTCTAGTCAAGTTACAATTCATTATCATGAGCCAGGTCAAGTCACCACTGATATTCACGAGTCTAGTCAAGTCACAGTTGATCTTCACGAGTCATAGTCACGTTACAGTTCATTTTCATGAGTCTAGTCAATTCACAGTTGATAGTTATGAGTCAAGTCAAGTTACAATTCGTTATCATGGGTCAAGTCTAGTCACAGCTGATCTTCACGAGTCAAGTCAAGTCACAGTTCATTATCATGAGTCAAGTCAAGTCACAGTTTATGATCACGGGTCTAGTCAAGTCACAGTTGATCGTCTTGAGTCGAGTCAAGTTACACGTTCAAATCTAGTCACCGTGATTTTTTTTTTGTCTTTTTTTTTTTTCCCACTTTGTGTCAAGTAAGTCTCCAGTGATATCTGAGGGTCCAGTACAGTCTCAGCTGTTCGTCCAGAGCCTCGTCACGTCTCAGCTGTTCGTCCAGAGCCACGCACGTCACAGCGACCTTCTAGGTCAGTCAGTCTCAGCTGATCATCCAGAGTATGTCAAGTCCTGTCTGTGAATCCAGATTGTCGGGGTCGGGTCAGCCGGTATCCCAGTTGTGACAGTGGGAGGGAGCACCGCTGGTGTCTGAACGCGGTAGTGGGTCACAAACCCACAAATGTAAAAAAAGCCCACTCCTGTTCCTGAACTCATTCCCCTTTCTGCAGCACTTCCCATATGGGGGGTTGCTTTATGGTGTATCTGGGCCGCGTACTCCACCGCCGATTTGCTAGAGGCAGCGGCACCAGCTACAACATCTCCAGAGGTGGCGGCTTACGCTGCAGAACCTCCCGAGGTAGCGGTGTCAACTGCCGTGCTCCCAGAGGCCATGGTGTCCACTGAAGTCTCTTCAGAGGTGACGGCGCAGGCTGCAGAACCTCGAGATTAGGCGACACGTGTCTCAGTTCTGCGTGGTGGTGGCGCCGAGCAACGCACTTTCAGCCTGTCCTGTTCGGCCAAGGAGGCCGCCTATGAACTCACTGCCTATTCTGTTCTGGCCAAGGAGGCCGTCTATGAACTCTCCGCCTGTCCTGTTCCGGCCAAGGAGGCCGTCTATGAACTTCCTGCCTGTCCTGTTCCGGCCAAGGAGACCGCCTATGAACTCTCTGCTTGTCCTGTTCCGGCCAAGGAGGCCGCCTATGAACTTCCTGCCTGTCCTGTTCCGGCCAAGGAGGGCGTCTATGAACTTCCTGCTCGTCCTGCTCCGGCCAAGGAGGACGTCTATGAACTCTCTGCCTGTCCTGCTCCGGCCAAGGAGGCCACCTATGAACTCTCTGCCTGTCCTGGTTGGCCAAGGAGGAAGCTATGAACCCTTTGCTTGTCCTGTCACGGCTATGGAGGCCGTTTGTGAGCTCCCTGCTCGTTCTGTCACAGCTTTAGAGGCCGTTTGCGAACTCCCTGCTAGTCCTTGTCAAAGCTATGGAGGCCGTTTGTGAGCTCCCTGCTAGTCCTGTCACAGCTATAGAGGCCGTTTGCGAGCTCCTTGCTCGTCCTATCCTGGCTATGGAGGCCGATTGCGAGCTCCCTGCCCGTCCTGTCACAGCTAAGGAGACTGTTTGCGAGCTCCCTGCCGCGGTCACGGCTATGGAGGCCGTTTGCGAGCTCTCTGCTCGTCCTGTCACAGCTATGGAGGCAGTCGGGGAATCCTCATCCTGTCCTGTTCTGGCTATGGAGGCCGTTTGTGAATTTTTTGTGTGCTTTGTGTCTGCCAGGGAGGTTGCTCCTGAATGCTCAGTCTTGTCTATCAAACCCAATGTTCTGTCTCTGTTGTCTGTCTCTACTCTCTCGTTGTTACATTCTCCGCCATGGTGGCCCTCCGCTCGCGTGGGGGTCCATGCTCCGCGTGATGTCTACTGTCTGGCTCTGGGTCCTAGCTCCGCGTGGTGGTTCTACTGTCTGGTCTGGTGGGCCTCTGCTCGCCGGGTGTCTACGTCGGCTCTGGTGGTCCTCTGCTCCGACGGGTGGTCTACTGTTCTGCTCTGGTGGTCTTCTGCTACGCTGGTGGTCTACGTGGTTCTGGGGGTTCCTTGCTCCGCCGTGGTGTCTATGTATGGATCGGTGGTCCTTGCTCCGCCGTGGTGGTCTACTGTATGGCTGGTGGTCCTCTGCTCCGCCGTGAGGGTCCTCCGCCCCGCCGTGGGGGTCCTCTACTCCGCCGTGGTGGTCTACTGTCTGGCTATGGTGGTCTTCTGCTCCGCCGTGGGGATCTTTGGTCCCGTCTGCTCTGCTGTGGTGGTCTTCAGCTCCGCCGGCTCTGCCTCAGTCCATGGTCTCTCCTATCCTTGGACCTGGCCTTCCGTCCCTCCCCCTGTTCCGCCTCCAATCCAAGGCCCTCCAGAATCGTAAAGGGTTTTGAGCGTCTGGAAGCCACTCCTTGGGGGGAGGCTCTGTCACGAATCCGGTCCATGAACCTCCTTTCATGACTTCGCACCACCAAATGTTGCAAGCACCCGGGGAAACATTTTCCATCATGCATTACTGATTGCACTCAGCACGAATTGCCCACACCTGTTTACACTGATTGCACCCAACTGCTTCATATCCCTCCCTCACTATTTAACACTCACTCTAATCCCTTCCCTCTGCCGAGTATTGTTCCGCATTTATCACTCCCCTAACGATAGCGACTCTACAGAGCCCTCGTCATTTGCCTTAGCCCTAGTCATTAACCTTAACCTTAGCCTTAGCCTTAGCCTTAGCCTTAGCTCTAGTCGTTGCCTTAGCATAGCCCAGCCTAGTAATTAGACTGAGCCTTAGCCTTCTCGGTCTGATCTTTGCCTTTTTTCCTGGATTTCTCCCTCTCGTCTTGTCCCCTGTGATTCTGTCTGCCGATCGTAGCCCTAGGACTATTCTTGTGTTTTGCCCACCATCTACCTGTTTGCCCTGTCTGACCCAGGCCTGCTGTATGACCACGTCTCTGTCTTTATCAAATAAAGCTTGCACATGGATCCTCAAGTCTCACGTCTCGTCAGCCCCGTAAACAGTAGTTCTACCCCCACCCTCGGCATCAGAAACAGTCCTCCATAAAATGCGGAAATGCTTAACTTTTATAAAGAATATCTCTTTGGGCTTGAAACTTTAGTCTTTGCAACTTTAGGGATCTTATCTATTCACGAACAGCTTGTGACTCTCCAAAGAGACAGGAAAACTTGAAATTGCATCATATGACCCCTTTAAACATCGAGCTGCTTTAATCCCCCAGTGAGGAGAGGCGACTGGGATAAAGAACCAGAAACTGGTGGTGTTTTGGGATCAGTTCTCCTCTGGTTAACCATTTTAAAGATAATGGCAACAAACATAAATGTCTTTGAGAACTGTCTTTGATTTACTGATACAGAGGACATAGATTGTGTTTCAGGAGACGTAGCTGTTCAGTCTTTGTGAAACATAATGTCTGACATGCACAATAATTCTGTTTTTGGCCTAAAATACTTTCCCATGACCTTTCTTTTGATTGCAAACAGCAATATGACAGTCTTGAAAATACTAAGTTTATGCGCTTTTCCTGTAAAGTTCTTGCTTTACCCCACCTTCCCTACTACACCCCAAACCATTTTAGGAACCTTCTTAACCCTCTGGTTTTGTTATTTGGGGTCACACTTGTGTTGTTCATGGTCAAAAGTGACTGAACACCTGAAATGTAACTTTTTTATTTTCAGTAAAATCAATGTAATATATTTTTGTTCAATAATATGTTTTATTTTGTATTTTGAGAGAATGTCATAGTACTAATTACTATTTATGCAATAATTATACTACTTGTTTCCACATTGAAAATAATATTTTTTTCTAATATTTTTATATTACAATTATGGCAGTATTTCATGTTAAAATACAGACGATGCCTTTAGAAACACAATTTTTGAAGGCAGATTAGTGCCATGTGGTGGGAGTAAACAAAAGAAAAACATCTTCAATTCATTGGTTTAGCCACTAGATTCCTATATAGCTCCATATAAAAGGATTATAAATTCTCTAGTTGTTATAAGACATAGATACTTATATTTATTAAGTTGTGGATTCTAAAAGAAAACTTTTTGTTTGCAGGCCTATTGGTTAGAGAGTCGTACTTGTAACCCAAAGGTTCGAGTTCTCAGGTTCGGAAGGGATTGTTGGTGGGGGGAGTGAAAAACCAGCGCTCTCTTCCACCCTCAATACCAGGACTGAGGTGAGACCCTTGAGCAAGCACCGAACCCCCAACTGCTCCCCAGGCGCCGCAGCAATATGACTGCCCACTGCTCCGGGTGTGTTCACGGTGTTGTGTGGGTGTGTGATTCAAGTGTGTGTGCACATGGATGGGTTAAATGCAGAGCACAATTCTGAGTATGGGTCACCATACTTGGCCACAGGTCACTTCACTTTATAAACAAGTAATGATTTCTTGTTACAGTAAGAGATTTATCTCAAATGATAACATATTCAAAGTTTGTATGTGTGTGAGAGAGGAAGAGACAACTGCGGGGTGACGTGAGATGTTTAGGTTGGGGGTGCTGTATGCGGGGGGGGGGTTGTATGGTAGGGGGATGGTTATGTGGGGAGGGGAGAAGATGCTATTATTTACACTAGTGCAAATAGCAATGGATTCTATTTTCACTAAGTGAAAATAGCAGTATTTTTTTTAGTGATATCATATGCTAGTTACACTAAGTGCAAATAGCTATTCTATTTATACTATGTTAAAATAGCAGGATATTCTGCTAATTACTTATTGCAAATAGTGGTAATTATCTGCACCTCAGCATTGTAACATATTATAAAACAGTATGCAATACTTATTGAGTGTACATTTTAATTTTAATTTTAATTATTAAATGGATTCCACCTTATTGGGACAAAAGCCCTCCCTATCCTAACGCTACCCGATAATTTATTTTCAACTTTTTGACTATTTCATTCATTTTTATTGAAAATAAATGCCTTAACGATGTGATATGGAATTTGAAAAGGGAGAAAAAAAGTTTGCTAAAAGGCAGATTCGAACCCGCGTCGATCGCGTCAAAAGGAGTAGGCTAGTCAAGTGAAGTCAAGTCACCTTTATTTATATAGCGCTTTTAACAATACAGATTGTGTCAAAGCAACTGAACAGCATTAATTAGAAAAATAGTGTCAATAATGCAAAACGACAATAGTAAACACTAATTTTTCAGATAAAGACAGTTCTCATTGAATTCAGTGATGTCATTATCCAGCTCATTTCAGTTTAAATAGTATCATTGCAATCAAGTCAACGATATCGCTGGAAAGGAAGTTCCCCAACTAAGCAAGACAGAAGGCGACAGCGGCAAGGAACCAAAACACCATCAGTGACAGAAATGGAGAAAAAAACTTGGGAGAAAATCAGGCTCAGTCGGGGGGCCAGTTCTCCTCTGGCCAGACGAAACCAGCCGTTCAATTCCAGGCTGCAGCAATGTCACATAGTGCAGAGGACTCAGCTGGTTCCTGTAGTCTTGTCCCGGTGGCCTTCTACGAGACAAGGTCTTTACTGGGGATCTGTATCTGGGGCTCATCTAGTTGTCATGGTCTCCGCTGTCTTTCAGGGCTGTGGAGGGCCTTTCTAGGTGCTGATCCACCATCTGATCTGGATACGGACTGGATCGGGTGACTGCAGTGACCATCTGATCAGGATACAGACTGGATCTGGTGGCTACAATGACCTCGAAATAAGAGAGAAACAGACTAATATTAGCGTAGATGACATTCTTCTAACAATGTAGCAAGTACATCGGGTGTTAAGAGAAGTGTTCCCGGTTCCGGGTTGTGAGTGATGCAAGTGAGTGATCGCGCTGGCGCCTCCATGTCCTGCAAAGTGCCTTCAGCTTCCACTCTTCACACAAACGATTAGATATGCACCTAATAGCACACATTTATGAATGTGTTATGGCGAGAGCTGGGTGCTACGTTAGGATATCAGTTTCTCTGGCCTCGTGCGCAGTCTTCACACAGACGATCGTACGCTTTGTTCTGGTAAAAGCACAAAACAAAATGCACACAAACATGTCCTTGCTCTTGATATACAATCACTGATGAACACCTTTGGTTTTAATGAGAGAAGAAAAAAAACTACACAAGGGTGAATTAGAACCCAGAACCTCGGACATGCTTGACAAAAGTTCTATCTCTAACTACTAAAGCACACAAGCAATTTATGCAAATTTATGTATTTATTCAGTACTGTGAAGAATCTCGGTACTAATTGTATTTTATTATTAATACGTTTATTATTAATTTATATTAATATAGTCGCTTGCAATGTGGGCAGGGCCCGTGTGCGCTGCGGGCCCCCCCAGCGGCACGGTCCCCAGTGCGGCTGCACTGCCTGCACTGTCTGTAGTTACGCCACTGGGTGCTGCAGCACCCTCAGCACCCCCACTTCCCGCGCCTATGCAACTCTTGCAAAATGTGACCGAGCAGCATGTATTACAAGAAACAGAAAACAATCACTGCTGTGTAACCATCAGATTGTTCAGAAATGCAGAAGGAAGGAGACATATGGCTTTTCCAGAGAAAATCATCCTATTCTGTCTCACGAAAAATGCCACAAGTTTCAAAAACTTCTTGTTTCATAAGAATAACTGACAATACCGCATAGACATTTATAGCGTAGAACCAAAGGCTTCCCAGTGAGCCTACCTATTTCTGAACAGACATAAAACTAGTTACTTCATTTCTGTTCTGGGCACATGATGGATCTGCACATCTCTGTTGTTCTTCTGTTCATTTTTCTCACTGGAGGTACAAAAAAACAGCAAGTATTTAATAATATATTATTTGGTACACATAGGGAAGTCACTAATTGTCTCGGTCTGTCTTTAAGGATACTCTCTCAAGTGTTACACGTGCACATCTGCTCTGACGCGTACCTGTGAAGCAAAAGTGCAGACATGTGGAGATGGATTTTCCAAATGTGAAAGCCAAACAATAGAACAATCCACTGGTAAGTACTGTATGATGTGGAAATTTACTGCAATAATTTACTGAAAGTGAAAATATTGCTGGAGATTAATTCATGAATAAAGTATCCACTTCATTTTATAATGCAAAATGAAGTTTCTGTTAACGTGCAAAACTTCCGATTCATCATCTACTATAGGTAAATAACTAGAATAACAAAGTGTGCTATAAACCAGTGTGTTTATGATCATGACTATACATTAAAATAATATAAGAAATAATATCAGTTAGCAATATTAAGCAGCATAACAGACTGTTTTTGTATAGATAAAATAACAGGAAGATGATTTACATTCAAGTTACAAATATAGATGCGTCTACTCTGGATACCTTTTGATCTTTTCAAAGAACTGCAAATGTTGGAATTGTTTAATTATTTTATTATACAGAGGTTTGTCTTGTTTGCAGTTTACACTTAGGTGTCCATCAAAATTAAACGGTGTGCACTTACATGTGAAGCTGGGACTCAACAGCTCCCGACTGGAGGGACAGTAACTACCCAGTGCTGTGACACTGACCTCTGCAATGCAGCAGGTATTGTCCTTTACATGATCATGTGCTACTGATTTCCCCACAGTGACTTAAAACAGGGAAATAATACAAACAATAATACTACAAACACAAGTGATTGTTTAAAGGAACATATTATGAAATTTCAGGATATATTTCAATTGTATTATCTTCTCTTGATCAGATGGCGTGTATAAGGGGAGCTACCTCCTGCTGTTGTCTCCTCTGCTCTTCTATTTCCTGTTTCAGTGAGTCCAGCTGCACTTCAGATTCAACAGCTGCAGCAGAAACTGAATGTCACACACATTTCTAGCCATATTTTACTGAATAAAGTGTTCTGCTGTTCTTTAGCATCATGATTTGAGGAACAGAAAAACTGAACAAATATTAAACAAAATACTGAATAAAGTGTGCATGTTGTTCTGCTGTTCTTTGGTATCATGATTTGATTAAGGGAAACACTTAAGCCGGGCTCAGACTACAGGAGTTTTAAAAATCCTAAACGATTATGAAATCTGGTTGCAGCGCAAACATACGGAGAATCTTCGCAGATTTTCTCCCCTCAAATCTTAAACATGCACAGATTGTTTTCATTCGGATTGACGCAAATGGGTGCATGTAAACATGCAAGATTTGATAAGACATGATAAGATTTTCATGCCAGAGGGAGCACCTCACGTGATCTCACTCGGCAGATCGTCAATAACGTTTCAGCAATGTTTACATATGTTAAGGCGAATTCACCCCACCACTTCTCTTTGTCCTTG
Organism: Sinocyclocheilus anophthalmus; assembly: GCA_018155175.1. NCBI lineage: Eukaryota > Metazoa > Chordata > Actinopteri > Cypriniformes > Cyprinidae > Sinocyclocheilus > Sinocyclocheilus anophthalmus. The sequence goes on from JADLZN010002901.1 coordinate 34,722, forward strand.
CGGTTGTGGTATGTTTTTGACACATTATACAGCCGTGTTGTTGCAAAACTTCCTCAAGTATTTTCCTCCATCTCCTCTATCTAACGGACCCGTACAGCAGCTTGTTTTGCGGTCGCGCATTGGCTATTGTGAAAGTTTAAAATCCTAAATATCAAACATGCTTGATATGATGTGGGGGGTGGGGGGGGTGGGGAGGGGCCTCGTCTTAAAACTCCTGTAGTGGGGCCCGCTTTACTCCTCTTCAATGGTTCTTTGGCAGGGCGTATGGTTCAATGAAGAACCTTTAATATCCAAAGGTTCTTTGTAGCACAGAAAGGTTCTATGGTTCTTTACACTCAACATGTTGTAAAAAAAAAAAATTCTGAAAAGTGAGATCAAGTGAGCTAAATTGTCCTGTCTGATCCAGAATTTAGAATAAAATAGTGTTGATTATTGCCTTATGTGACAAAAAAGTGTTTGTAGTATATAAACAAATCATTATTATTGGTTATTGTCCAGCAGTTATCTGATTTCTAAGTCAATTAAAAGCTAGAAATTAGAGAACAATTAAAGTTGCCTATACACCAGTGAAAAGTTTTTGAACAGTAATATTTTTAATGTTTCTTAAAGAAGTCTCTTCTGCTCACCAAACCTGTATTTATTTGATCCAAAGTACAGCAAAAACAGTAAAAGTTTGAAATATTTTGACTAGTCTATTTTAAAATTAATGGAATGTAAAAAAAATTTCTATTTGAATATATTTTAAAATGTAAATTTAGCTGTGTGATTTCAAAGCAAAATTTTTAGCATCATTACTCCAGTCACGTGATCTTTCAGAAATCATTCTGATATTCTGATTTTGCTGCTCAAAAAGAAAACATTATTATATTATGGATGTTAAAACAGCTGAGTAGAATTTTTACTGGCTTCCAGTATTTTACAGTACCTAAATATGAAAGGTCTGTCATCTTCTACTGTTACTGTGTACTTTCAGTTTAAGTACTATAAAACAGGGCACAAAATACTTGTATGGCCAATTTCCTGCAAAGAACGATGGTCACGTGAGTTCTTTGTATTTTATCAGGAACAAATGTCCTTTAAAATCCCCTTAACGGACTAACGGATCTAACGGACCCGTACAGCAGCTTGTTTTGAGGTCGCGCATTGGCTATTGTGAAAGTTTAAAATCCTAAATATCAAACATGCTTGATATGATTGGGGCATCGACTTAAAACTCCTGTAGTGTGAGCCCGCCTTTACACTCTTCAATGGTTCTTTGGCAGGGCGTATGGTTCAATGAAGAACCTTTAATATCCAAAGGTTCTTTGTAGCAGGAAAAAAGAAGGGTTCTATGGTTCTTGTTTCACAGTCAACATGTTGTAAATATGTTTTTCTGAAAAGTGAGATCAAGTGAGCTAAATTGTCCTGTCTGATCCAGAATTTAGAATAAAATAGTGTTGATTAAAAAACAGTAGATCAGTAGATCTACTGTAGATTTATATCTATTATAGATATAAACAGTAGATTTATATCTATTATATCTATTTTAATACTGTTTTGCATGACTCAAACCTCTCTGAAAATCCTCAAAATATAGGCATATACATTTCACATAAATGTCAGTTATGTCGCTTACTATATAATTATGTAGGCTAACTTACAGAAGACATCGCTGGTTGAATTATTAGTTAAAAGCAAAGTTTAGTATAAAAAATACTGCATTCATGTATTAAAATGAAATAAAAATGCTGAGTGTTCGTAAAAACAATTTAAAAAAAAATCTTAAAATAGCTTATAAAAGTGCCAGGCCCCCCCTCGGCTCCCGCCGCCCTCCCCGCCCCCCCACGCTCCCCCCCCAGGGGGAATAAAGAGGACAGGGGGAGGGGGGGGGCGGTGCTCCATGTCCCTACTATACTTTACTAGGCATGGCATTTTGAGTCTCAAGTAACTAATATATTTAATGCATATTTTAATTGTTTATGTTTTCTAATTCTAGAAGTTTTTTTAATGGGCGCTTGCGCTGAACATATGAGTCGCATTCAAGACAGGCAAAGGGATTTCATGGAAACGGTGTCCGTCAATACCCAACTGACAACTAATTTATCTAGCCTAAAATCAGCATACTAGAATGATTTCTGATAATCCTATGCAAATTAAGAATTTAATAAGGACTCTATAGGTATGATAATGTGAGGATATTGATCTGAGAAGAAATGGGGTCCTAGAAGAACTCTTTCATGTTCTTGTAACACCTTTAAATATGGGTATATGGCTTCTACCAGTTAAGGTTCTTTTATGGCAGCTTTGTTTAAGAGTGTAGCATGTCTGCTCTTACACATTTTATTAAAAAAAATAAACTGTATATCAGTATTGTGGTCCTTTTAATATCTGTCAGTCTTAATGCATTAGGCCACAACAAGAGGAAAACGCTTAAAGGATTAGGCTAGTTCACTTTGAAATTTAAATTTCTGATAATTTACTTCAGCGCCTCCATTCATCCAAGATGTTTATCGTCTTTCTTTCTTTATTCGCAAGGAATTAAGGTTTTTGATGAAACCTTCTAGGATTTAGTCTCCTTATGTGGGGGGGGGGGTGGACTTCAACGGCTACCAACGTTGAAGCTTCAAATTATCAGTTTTAGTGGGCAGCTTCAAAGAGCTCTCACAATACGCAGTACGAGCAGAGGGTCTTATCTAGCGAAAAAAAAAAAGAAAAAATGAGGACAAACACGATCCGTCATTTGTCAAAAAAAAAAATTTTTTTTTTTAAAGTATATGCTTTATAAACAAAAATGCGCGCCTTGCACTGCTCTGCATGCGCGCGTCCATGACTTCACGTAATACTTAATTACGTAAAAAAGGTCACGCTTGATGTAGGCGGAAGTACTGACTCAGTGAGTGTTCACAACACCAAAAAAACCCCCAAAACCAATTGGAGAGGAGCGCGTTTCAAAGTTGTAGTAGTTCATTGTTCATGACACATCTTCAAACGTCCCTTCGGGTGCGTATCCATGGATTATTGAAAGTCGGTGGAAAACCTAGACTTCCGCTACTCACGCACATCACTCACGACGCCCTCGACCAGGGCATAAATTTCATCTAACAGTTGGGGGGGACAATAAACAAATTTTCTCAAGAGCAATTTTTGAAGGGGACATAAATAATACAGCTAAAATTTTACTTGTAAGGATATGTATACACAGAGTAAAGCCTTACTACTATTAGTGTAGCAGGAAGACAAACAAACTAAAAAAAAAAAACACCTGAGTTAACAAAAAAAAAGAACCATGTCAAATTGATAACCGTCAAGTTGTTGTGAGTCACGGCATCTCGCGCCGCGCACGCTCGTGTCCATTGTATGCTGTCACAGTGGTTGCCATCCACGTTCTTTTACGTGTAATTGGTCGATAACACTCGTGGCCCGCACGGTTGTTTTCAGTGTCCAAAAGATGGGCTCAAAATCTGCGTGTCTATAACGACAAAAAAACGCATCTTAAAGGGGTTATATGATGTGATTTAAATTTTTCCTTCTCTTTGGAGTGTTACAGGGCTCTTGGTGCATAAAGAATATCTGTAAATTTGCAAAAACTAAAGTCTCAAATCCAAAAAGATACAGTATTCTTTATAAAAGTTAAGAGTCAAACACGCCTACCTAAAACGGCTCGTTCTAACATGGGAGGGGGGGGGGGCCCCACATATCTACATCACTGTGTGGGGATATTTGCATAACGCCGCCCAAATGTAAAAAATAACTTATTCTCACTGTAGCTGTTGCTGCTGCCATGTCGTGAAGACCCTGTGTTTTGTTGTGAAAGCGAAACTTCTTTGTTTGTCCTTCCAAAATAACGCTTCGTCATGCCTGGAGCTGATCCATTCTGGTCGCTGAGGAAATACATCAACTTCGTGCTGTGGATCGCCGGATCGGCTTTCACCTGTGGACGAAGCGGAGTCCAGCCCGAGGTCGTCACATGTGACTGTAAGTACTTTTTATTTAAAGGATTTGCCACTGACGATTCAAACGAGTTTTTTGGGCAGTGTAGAGTAGCACTTGTTTTTTTGTTGTTTCTCCGATCACAAATGCAGGCATGGTGTTATGTTTACGCGGCGCGATGCAACAACGCATAAAAAGACAGTATAAGTCATTAGAATCCTTAATTATGTCCCCACTCAGGCAAAATACCAAACACTCTACGGCAGTTATGAAAGTTTGAACACTAGGTGCAGCGGTCACATAAATTCTGCTGAGTTTTTGAATGGTTGTATACGACAAGAAGATAATTCTTCCATCTTGCAAATTATGGTCATTTTCGTCAGTTAAGGCTCGTTAGTATTCGGCCTGCTTTAAATCAGACACATAGATGCAGTGCGGTAAGATCGCATTTATTTGAATTAATTATTTATATAATTTATTTGAATTAGCGAGAGAAAGAGAGAGAGAGAGAGGGATGAAAGTTGCGTGTGTGAACCTGCGTCTGCGCGTCTCTCACTACAAGCAATGAGGCTTACTTCAAAAACAGCGATTTTACCACCTCATTGCAGAGAAATATAACGTCAGTAGCCTGTCGAAGCTATTTTAATAATAAAAGTTTCAGTGCTGTGTTTTGTCGTTGTCGTGTGCACTAATGTATGTGTGTGTGCGCTATGAAAGGTCATGCGTAGCCTAGCGACTGGTCATATAGTTTTAGTTATACTATAAACCTCGAAAAAAAAAAGGGGGAGAAAAAAAGAAACAGTAACCAGAAGGGAAGCCCCCGACCGCGACCGAAGCTATTCATTAAACCTTTAACCCGAACCCGAACTGCTCGGGTCGGGTGAGCAGATTCTTAAATGCAGCGTACACTTCATCCTGGTAGTTCCAATAGAACCGGTTTAGAGGCCCCAAAAAAAAAAAAAACGCCTACTCTGAGGAGCTTTAGTTCGCGCTAAACCGAAGGGAAACGTGTGCCTCAAATCTGGTCTTGCCCCTCCCCCCCCCCCCTGCCCCCCCCTCCCCGCCCCCGCAGCCCCCCCGCGTTCCTAGAACTAAAATCGTTTCGGCTGTTCCTGTTGGTGCAAACCTGATCCAAATGACGTGTACTTGCCGTCAATAGTTGCTAGGAACTAATGAAACTTTCTTCTGGTGCGAGCAGCCTCATGGAGCTCGCAACAAAAGTTGATGAGCAGGATAGGACATAATCGACACAAACAAGTCCAGGATGATCTGTCTGCTAGGCCTCTTGAGACATCTGACGCTTGACATCTGTTTGAAGGCATCATCAAGTGCAGTAGTGTAGCCCCAAAAAAAAAAAAAAAAAAAAAAACAAATAAAAAAAAAATAAAAAAAAAAAAAAAAAAAAAAAAAAAAAAAAAGTCAAGAGAAAAAAAAATATAAAAAAAAAAAGAAAAAATAAAAAAAAACAACCCACCGAGGATGGCATCAAAGTAAGGGGAGGCAGGGAATGAGGTAGCGAGGATTTGTCTTCATGTACGCAAACATAGCCTGGAACCACTGACCCACCTAAGAACACATTAGTGACAAATTTAACTACTGGATTTAAGAATAGGAGCAGCAATTGGTAACTCTGGATCTTTCCACAGAGTTTAACCGCAGCTAACACCCTGAGATTATCAGCTATATACAGTATTTATTTTGATCGCTTGACTCATTTACCTCGGATAGTGTGCCCCCGCATGATATCAGTCTATTGCTCACATAGTCAATCATCCAATCCCCTTGCCTTAGGTTGTCACAGAATGGGTGGCCAAGATCATTTTTGGGTCGAATGTCTGCCATAACTGACAACAGACCTGTGAGAATGAAATGACAACATGTTTAGCCAGTTATTGTGATTTCTTAAAGACACCTGGAAAGCATTTAATTGCACAAAATACATACCTAATGTATACTGTCAAATGAAAAATGCAAGTTTTATCTGTACCTTGCAGACCACCATATTTGAGTGGCTTCCAGCTGGGGATGTTGTAGCAGCCCCCTCCATCTTCCTTCTCCTCTGCATCACAGCGAAACATAAGAATGTTCATATCAGCTAGAGTCATCTTAGACATAATCCTGGTGTGGAGAAGAAACACGAAAAAAGCATCTTCAGAACTCATAAGTGTTCAGTTCTCTGTATACACAGAGAAAATCTATATAAGAGATCAAGACTATAAGGCTGCAGTAGCTCTTAAGCACAACACAAAAAAAGGATCAGGATGTCCATTAGCTTTAGTGGAAATGGGCAGAAAGGATCTAGACTTGGCACCAGCACCATGATGGTGGAAAGCGTAAATGTGGATGAAATTAACTCACTGCGTCAGTGGACTCTTCAGTATGTCGGGTGTGTTTGGATCAGGCAGACTTCCTGCTTTATACAGCAGATTGAACTGAATGAGATGGTGCCTTAACACACCAACCAGCTCCTGAGATTTGGGGTCCAGACTCACCCTGAGAAAGAAAGACACTTCACCTTTTAAACTTATAAAAAAACAAAACACTACGGTTCAAAATTTTGTGGTAAGATTTTTTAAAAGGAATTTATACTTTCAGTCAGAAAAGACACATAAAATTGATCACAAGTGAAGGTAAAGAATTCATAATATTACAAAAGTTTTCTATTTCAATGCCTAAATGCTGCTCGAAGTCGGCAATGGCGCTATATGTCAGTGTGCTGCCCACGAAGCTATTGGTACAAAATATTTGCCTATTCAACAAAAATATTAAAGGGGTTCATATGATGCTGCTAAAAATAACTTATTTTGTGTATTTGATGTAATGAAACGTGTTTATGCGGTTTAAAGTAAAAAATACACATTATTTTCCACATCCGACATTATTGTTGCTCTTCTTCTGTCGCCGCGGTTTCTGAAAACTTGTCGATTTTTACAAAGCTCATCGTTAAAAAAGCGAGGTGTGCTCTGATTGGCCAGCTATCCAGTGCGCTGTGATTGGCCGAATACCTCAAGCGTGTGACGGAAATGTCACCATGACATGGCAGAGGTGGCAACAATACTACAGCAAGAATAAAAGTTACGCATTCATTCTTTTCATAAACATTTTGGCGGTGTTATGCAAATCGTCCAACACAGTGACGTAGATATGTGGGATCGTGTTTAAATGAGGCATTTTAGGAAGGCGTGGACAAGTCTTAACTTTTATAAAAAATATCTCTTTGGGTTTGAGACTTTAGTCTTTGCGACTTTACGGATCTTCTGTATGCACAAACAGCTTTTAACACTCAAAAGAAAAAGGAAAACTAGAAATCGCATCATATGACCCCTTTAAGCAGGACAACGGTTTTCAACATTGAAAATAAGAAATATTTCTATAGCACCAGATCAACATCATGTGATACTGAAGTGTGAAGACTGGAGTAATGACTTCTGAAAATTCAGTTTTGCCATCACAAGAATAAATTACATTTTAGAATGTATACAAATGGAGTTATTTTAAACTGTAATAATATTTTCACAAAATGACTGTTTTTACTGCATATTTTGATCAAATAAATGCAGCCATTGTGAGCATAAGAGACTTCTTTCAAAAAATCTAACCAACCCCACACTTTTCAAAACACTTTCAATTGTTTGTTGTTGACCTCAAAGATTGTGTATCCAATTAAAAATCCATTTTAGCAAGGCACCTATCCAATAGTATTTAATGTCAAGTCAGTTGTCCTCTTTAGCCTATTACTTGTTTAATTTGTGTATTGTCAGGCATATGCAGTTCAAGTTAATGTAGTAGATACATTTCAAGTTTACGTTTTAATGACATTTTTGTTTCTTTTTGTAAAAATGTTATTACAGTGTTGGATCACGTCTTCATTGCAAAATCTAGGTAAAATCCTAATTCACTTCAGGGACAGTAAATGCTTTTGAAGTCTAACCTGAAAGCAATAACACTTCCAGGCGTCAGCTGCTCAAACACGATCTCCTGCACATATTCATTGCGCCCTCGAGACGTCACCCCAGCCTGACGCACCACCTTACTGTCCTTCAGCTGAGAAAAGACAGAGAGGCAAACAAAGGAACTTCTGAGACCAAAAGATAAGATTGACTCGTGCAGTGTTGACAGTACAGGCAATCAGAAGTCCATGCAAGTCTGGGCGGCAGCCATTTACAAACAGGCAGAAAAGGGGAGGTTTACCAAAACAAGTTGTTGAGATGAAACCAGAGCTCTTTGAAGGCTGTGGTGTTTAAACTGCAGGGTAGGCGTTGAGCTTTACTGTTTTGTGAATGAGTGTTCTCAGCAGAGGCTATTGTGTTGGCTTAGGACACTAATAATTAGAGTGGTCTCACAGCACTCAGGTTACCTGGATGTGCTCTTTAATCTCCACTGTGTACCCAGGCATGCCATTAATGCTCCTCTCATCTTTTTTGTAGGAGTCCGCCTGCCTCTCTATGGTACGCACCTCCAGCACCACCTCCTCTATCTTACCTGTGAGATTCCAGAAAGATTTCAGGGTTTGGCTTCCAGTCAGGCATTAAGTCCAAGGACACGTTATCGAGACAGAATAAAACCAGATGTCAGAACAGAATCTCAATGAGGGCAGGTGAGAGAGGAAATCTCATCTAGTTAAACATCTAGTTAAAGAAGGGTCAGCCTCTCAGATAAGGAGCAGTGAATTTTTGACACACCTGGGATGCACATCGGTGGAACCTCGTCTGTGTAGCGATGGTGTTTGGGGTTCTTGAAAGCAGTGCGGCACACAGCCACCACTGACTGGTGTGTACTGGGACAATGCCGGGTGACCGCCACAATGTCCTCATCCACTTGGTCTACAAACACCTAAGAAAACACCCAAAGACATACTGATAAAACTTGTGAAAGGTTATTATAGTTTTGCATACCAGTTGTATTTTTATTTTAAAGGGATAGTTCACCCAAAAAAAATTCTGTCATTTGGCATGGTATCTCACTCCTCATCTGTCGTTCTAAATCCGTACGACTCTTCATCATCTTGGACACAAATTAAGGTATTTTTGATCAAATCCGAGAGCTTTCTGATCCTGCTTAGACAGCAACGCAACTACCATGTTCAAGGCCCAGAAACATAGTAAGGACATCGTTAAAATAGTCCATGTGAAATAAGTGGTTTAACCTTAATGTTATGAAGCAACGAGAATATGTTTCGCGCGAAAATATCTTCTCTTCCAGGTCAGTCTTTCGACACGTGTTCATCGAGAGTATCACGATGCATGCGTGGGTGCTGCTGACTGGTGCTGTAGCCCCTCCATCTTTCTTAGTTCATCATCTGTATATTCTGGTTCAATTAAGGCTGGGCAAAAAAATTGCAAGTCATTCTCTCTGTCAAAATTTTCAGACATGTTTACAAAGACTGTTTTATGTAAAGCGTGCAACCTTCTACATCAGAATGCTGGCTCCTGCATTAGCAGCATCACACGCAAGCGTCCTGATACTCTCGTGAACGCACGTTGAAGAAAGACAGAAGAGAAGAAATTGTTGAATAAAGTTGTTATTTTTGTTTTCTTTGCACACAAAAAAAATCTGTTTTATAACATTACAATTGAACCTCTGATGTCACATGGACTATTTTAACATGTCCTTACTACCTTTCTGGGCCTTGAACATGTCAGATGTGTTACTATCTATGGAGGGTCAGAAAGCTCTCAGAATTCATAAAAAATATCATAATTTGTGTTCCGAAGATGAACAAAGTTCTTACGAGGTTTGGCACATCATGAGGGTGAGTAATTAATGACAGAATTTTCATTTTTGGGTGAACTATCCTTTTAATACTATTTACAAACTGACTTCAAATCTTTAAAAATTATTTCTAGTCCATAATTTTATATATACTGTACTATTTACCTAACATTATATACCTAACAAATATAAAATGTTAAATACTGTCGATAAATCTTAACATTTATTTAGCTAATTAATCATTTGTATTTTAATACTATTTATTTCTAATTCTGTTTACTTTATTTTTAGTTTTTAATATAGTTTGTAATATTGGGTTTATTATGAAACATGTATATTGCACATATATAACAGCAATGGTTTTGTTAGTTTAATTCAGCGTTTCCCAATCCCAGTCCTCGCACATGCTCCCCGACACCTCTGGCATTTTCATATGTATCTTCTTATCACTACACTTGTGTTTCGTCCTGCGAAGTGGACATCACATTATATTCCACCATGATTCCAGTTCGAAACGAGTGTATATGTTCCATTCAAAGGGCATTAAAGTGTGCGAGACGTGAATTTAAATTGTATTTACAGAGGTAATGTCACACTCATCTGTGTGTGAAGACGCTGCAGGCAGTGGCGCAATGCAAATCCGTGAATGAATGTTCCGAAGTGAAGTAAACTTCAACAGATTTCCCCTGCTCAGAGAGTAGGGAGCAATGAACACTGTGTAGGGATCTTATCGATCGGAACCGTTCATGCACGTAGCTCTCTTCTCACGATCATGTTATTGAATTCAGGTGTGTTAACTAAGAAGATACGCCAAAAAAAAAAAAAACAAGAAAGACCACAAGAGCATGCAAATGGGGGGGGGGTGGAGGAGGAACTGGGATTTGGGAAGCCGCTGGTTTAATTGATTGCATTAAAATGTAATATTAATGCACTCTTAATTTCATTTTTTTAAAGTCTCTATTTAAAATGTAATATTTAAATGCATATGTAAATGTATTATTTTAATGTGTTGGCAAAACCTGCTAGATGAACTTTAAAGAAGTATTGGCAACCTTACTTGTGTCACATGCCACATCGCCATCTGCAGGTGTGATGTCTTCAGATCTACTCCTACTCGTGTGCGAGCTTAGCCTCATTAGAAAAAGATAAACACCAAAACTATTATACCCATTTTGGTTGTTTTTAACTTTGTTAATATTTCAACCATTCACCAGTTGCACTGTTTTATATTTGTGTTTACTTGATTTTCATTAAGCTTTTAAATAATTAGGGTTTTATCTTCATTCTTATTTTTTACATTTACACGCATATGTGCCCCCGCTGTGGCCATGATGCGCCCTTCTGCCAAACCTGCATTGGTGCAGACTTCACAGTGGACTATTACTATATAGTCAATGTGACATAACGGTCAGTGTGGACCTATAGGAGGAATGCAGACTGCATTTACCTGGTTGAAGCCTTTTGATGCCAGTTCCTGGTGTAGCCGGTTGAGGGCCAGCTTTCCGGCGATGATTCCGGACTGCAGGGTGACCTCAGCAGGGGACGAAGGCTTAGCCTGAGGATTCCATTTGCAATAGAAGCGCTCCTCTGATACCACTGAGATCTGATGGCAGATACAAAAAAGTAGGACTTTTGAGATGTACTCAAAAAAATGAACTCAATCCATGTTTTGTGAGTGTGTGTAAAGTTAAATCTCTTGCCTGGTGGGGTACTAACTCATCGTAGCCTCTGGTGCTACCAGTGGCACAGCAGGCCATAGAAACAATAGCAGAGCTGGGCAGTGAATCATATACAGAGCGGATCTACAACACAGAACATCAAAATAAGAACTCATTCAAGTGGCTCCACCAACCCACTGTAATATGTGTTTGAAATGCTATACCTGAAGAGGGCACTCATTATCATGTGTGACGTCTAGAAACATGGCATGGGCAATACTGGCACCAAGGCCTGCGAGGGCTGGGCTGAAGGAAAGCCCTCCAACAGGTTCTCCTCTCTCATACCGGGTCACCAGCCTACCCTCCTGCATGATGTCTCTCAGCGTCTCACTCGCCCCTCACTACAGTCTACAACAAGTTATCTGGCACTAGGCAAAGTATGAACGCGGGGGGGGGGGGGGGGGGGGGGGGGGGTGGGGGGAAGGGGGGGGGGGGGGGGGGGGGGGGAGGCGGAATAAATTCGAATTGTCTACATTCTTTCTCACAAAATTAAAACTTTTCATATTCATTCATTCAATGTCATCACAAACTGTATGATTTTCATTTTTCAAAATTCAATTATTATACGTAAAGGTATAATACGTAAATTTGGACCAGATCAATCGATTATTTTAAAAGATAAACTAAAAAAAGTGATCTGTTATGAATTAGACATTGCCACCTCTCATGAACACACCAAGGAGAGCAAGATGTCAAGATTTTCAATAAACGACTTCAAATCAGGCCCATTTCTTACTCAAATCTTTTGTTTGACATCATAAGACTTGGAATATAGTGTGCATGTCATATGGAACACTTTCACATTTTTTTGGTTAGTTTTATGGTGCTGCCATTTTTTACGATTGAAAGCTCTAAACCAGAAGAAAAAAAGTCATATAGGTTTGGCACAACATGAGGTGAGTAAATGATGAAAAGCTAAAGAACACTAATCACGATAATTTTGTGGTTAATCATAGTGATAATTTTTGTACACTTACACTAACAATCAAAAGTTTGGGGTCATTAAGATTTTTATTGTGACGTAAATTCTACATTTTATTGGAGGCAAACTTCAGCTAACTTTTGCAAAAATTACAGTAAATACATCTATAATGTTACAAAAAACTTCTATTTTAAACTCTCTTCATCAAAGAATACTGAGAAAAAAAAATCACAAAATTATTAAGCATTGATAAGAATAAGAAATGTTTCTTCAGCACCAAATCAGCAAAATACAATTATTTAAAATAATTTCGGCTTTTCACTTTATTTTTGAACCAATAAATGCAGCCTTAATGAGCATGAGATATTTCTTTTAAAAACATCTTTCTGACCCCAAACTTTTGATTGGTGATGGTAGTGTAACAATTCAGTGTTTGATGGAGTTAGATTTCATGTCGTGCACTAATACCACAATGCAAGACCAGCATTATTAGAAGGCCATACCTCTGATGAGTGAAGAGATTCCTAATCTAGTCACAAAGACATTATCCAGCTCCTCGCTGCCTGTGAAGAGCTCAGCCACCACATACAGGTCAGGCCTGAGGGTGCGGGCAGCATCCAGCATGAACTGCAGCAAGCAGGATTAGGGCACAGCCAAGAGGAAACCAAACCACGGTTGTTAGTATGTCAGGTGGGGTGTTGAAAATGGGTTCAGAAAGGGAGAGAGTCATGCCTCAAATGAAGCCAAAATGAGACAAGTAGATAAACAGGTTTGAGATTTTTGGATGTATATGTTCAGAGAGATAGTTCAGAGAGAATATGACAGGTGGCAAAAGAAAGACAAACAATAAGGACCATTGTTAGTGTGCGTGTCTGAAGACTCTGCTCAATACCGCCTGATAAGACTGGTTCTTCCTCATCCGTTTAACAACACATTGCCTATTCAGGGTGCTCGCTGCCTGTACAAGTAGCCTCGGCTATCCATGAGTATTGGCGCTGACTGATCTGTGCTGCTGCGCAACATAGGCCTGCATAGCACACATGAGTTTAGGTGAGAAAGTTGATGGCTTAAAAAAAACATATCGAACTGATGCCGGGTTTTGTTGGTTGTATATTTATGTCAATAATAACGCTGTTAATGATTTAATAATCTCTACATTTCTGCTTTTTTTGAGGGGGGGTGTGGGTGGGGGAGAAAGAAGTTGGTGGCCAGTGGACATTACTTTGACACAGTCACCTCTGATAAAAGGTCAATCTTAATTGTAATGTAGAGTCATTCATTCAGCCTTAAATCCTCTGCAGTGAATGGGTGCCATCAAAATAAGACTGCAAACAGGCTGGAAAAATTTACAAGTAATCCACATGACTCCAGTCCAGTCCATCAATTTATGTCTTGTGAAGTAAAAAGCTGCATGTTTTTAATAAACAAATTCATCATTAAAGCATTTTAACTTTAAACCGTTGCTTCTGGCTAAAATATAAGTTCTCTATCTATACTGCTTTGAGTATTAGTTGTATAGTCTGAATCATGAGAGAAATATGCACAGTCTCACGCTGTTACCTTCTGAGTGTATAACCTAATACCAACATGGCCAGATGGTGCAATGCATTTTTATAAAGATTTCAAACATTAATTGTCTAAAAAAATAAAATCAAATCTTATTATAACCCAAAATTGGAATACTCATTCAGTGGCATAGCAATACCATCACGGGTTTATCATAAGTGAAAGGATGAGAATAAGTCCACACTTAAAGGGTCCTATGAGCTGCTAGAAACTAGCATTATTTTGTGTATTTGGTGTATATGAAATGTGTTTATGCAGTTGAAAGTAAAAAAAACACAATTTTCCACATACTGTACATTACTGTTCCTCCTCTATGCCCCGCCTTTTTGAAACGCGATCGATTTTTACACAGCTCATCAGTCTGAAAAAGCAAGGTGTGCTGTGATTGGCCACCTATCCAATGCGTTGTGATTGGCCGAAAACCTAAAGCGTGTGACGGAAATGTTACTACCCCTCACATATGCTGTTGAGGCCGTGTCCGCGCCGAGGGGCGAAAGACGAAAACATTTCAGAACCGTCTCATTACAACGAGGGCATTTGTTGCGTCCAGTGGTTACATAATTCCTGATTATAATGACTTCATACTGTCTTTTACTCGTTGCATCGCGCGCGGCATTCAACATAAAATTCTGCTGCATTTGTTAATCAGAGAAATGACAAACCACAAGTTCTACTCTATCTGCCCAAAACCTTGGGCGTTTGAATCACAGTGGCAAAGCCTTTAAATGAAACTATACTTACCATGAGTCCAGACATGGGCCGGCATTTAGTCTAACGTTATCCTCCCAGGATTAGGAAAGCAAGTCTTCATAAATGCGCTGCACACATCTTGTATAGTTGAGGTTAACTTCGGGAACGTGTTGGAACTATAAAACAACTTAAGCCACTGATTTGTAGCTGTAGTTGTGTCCTCTTTTGGAAGACAAACAAAGTAGTTTCGCTTTCACAACGAAAAACCCAGCGGCCTAGCGTGAGGGGAAGCCCAGGCTTAGAGTGCGCTGAGGCCGGGATAGAGTGATCTGAGGTCGTGCGGGGTCGAGATCCCCCCTTCGTCCGCGGGGTGGACTTCCCCTTCGTCCATCAGTGAAAGTTTATATAAATATAATTAAGTATTTCCCTCAGCAACCAGCACAGTTATCAGCTCTAGGCATGACCGAGCGGATATCATCCTCGTTTGGAGACGCAAATAAAGTAAGTTTGCGCTTTCAGCATGGAAGTCACACGCGTCTTTCACGACATGGCTGCAGCGTCACAACTTAACAAGTGAGACTAAAAGTTACACCCGTCTTCAACTCTTTGGCGTTAACATTTGGGCAGGCGTTTGCATAAGCTTCGGCACATCGAGACGTATATGTGGGGGTGTGTTAGAACTAGCCATTTTAGGTAGGTGTGGCTGACCTCTGAACTTTATAAAGAAGATCTCTTTGATTTAGCCTGTTAGTCTTTGGCAACTTTAAATTTCTTTATGCACAAGACTTGGTAAGCACTCGCAAAGAGAAAAGAAAAACTTGACATCTCCTCATATGACCCCTTTTAAATTTTTATGTGTGAATTATAGCCAATGACGGAGCAATAGGTGGATGGGGAACAATCATTATCCAAAATGTACTAATCAAGAGAGTAAATACCGATCTTGTCATATAAAAGTGTGCAAAGAAAAAAAAATCAATCCTTCCTGCCCCCCCCATGTCTAATATTCATCTTTACACATAGTTAATCTCAAACATGTTATTCATCTGTGATCTAGCCAAAAGTAATAATCCATTTTTTGACATTGTCACAGTACCTCAGCCACATGCAGTGGAGTTGAATGGCAGTTGTCCAGACGCACTCCCACACAGTGCTTGGCCGTAATCTCGGTATATTTCTGCATGTGGGCCCACAGGTAGGGGCAGTCCTCGGGCCCGTTGCCATACCGCAGTTTAATGCTGTCACCCCAGCAGATCAGCTCCCTCCTGATGTAGACGTTGGACCCTAACCAGAATGAGGAGAAGAAAAAGCAACTTTGATTCACCTTACTGCCAAAAGGCTTGGCAAGTGTTGCCAATGATTAGGGTTTGGTAAGTGTGTTGATATCGCCACCTTGTGTTTACAATCAGAAGGACATCACTGCTCACATAGAAATCCATTGTGACAGTGTCAAATCTGTGGATTTCTGAGGAGTGGATTTAAATATGGTTAAAAAGTCCACTCTTTAATATTGTAGCTGAAAACGTTTGGAGTAGGTAATATTTTTTTATGTTTTTGAAAGATTCTCTTACGCTCACCTGGATTGGGCATTTATTTGACCTAATAAAACATTAAACCAGCAAAATGTTGGAAAAGAAAAAAAAAAAAAAATATAGCAACAAATTAAAAGAATGACTGTTTTCTATTTTAATATATTTCCAAATGTATTCCTGATGACAGATGAATTTCCAGCAAACCATTACTCCAGTTTTCAGCGTGACATTATCCTTCAGAAATTACTCTAATATGCTCTACTTTAAAATATATATCAAAATATATAACTCTAATATGGTGTATAGAAACTTTCATGATTATTAGTTAGTGTTGAAATCACACGCCCCTTGGTTGGTGCCTATTTTTCATTGATACTTTAATACATAGAACATTTTAAAAAACTCTTTAAAAAAAAAAATTGTACTTTTGATTATATATAATTATATTATATATATAAATCATACGGACGCGCCAAAATTTGAACAGTAATACATGTTCAAAGCTCTTACAAACCGCAATTTTAGTTAGAAAAAAATAAATGAACATGCAATTTATTGAAAGACAGAGTTTCACATTTAGAAAAGAGCTTTTGTCAGCTACTAAAAGGATGGTTGTATATTCAACACAACCCCAAACAGAAAAAACCTCAACCCAACCAAAACTCAACACCAAACACCTCCGGCCTTTCTGATAAATTTTTATGTGGTATCATAGAAGGCAAATGTTAAACCTGGCTCTGCGAAGTTCCTCAGTGGATCGTCCCCCATGACCCAGCCATTATGGGCCAGGAAGTGACATGACTTTTCTGGTTGATTCATCAGCTCCAAATCCTGCTCCAAAGTTGCTTCCTCAAATGGGAAAGTGAAATATCTGCATATAGACAAAATGGTGTTACATATCACAGCAAACATAGCAAACAAACTTTTTCTGATGCTAAAACTTCAACAGAGGCTGATGGAATGAACTGTGCTACCTAGTAAGCAGGGGATGTTTCCTGGTGACGGGGCCCAACTTGGGTCCGTGGTCCGCCAGTCTTTCATAGCTTACAGTGTCAGCAATGCAGTTAGTGGCCTGATGGTAAAGAAATGACATTACTGTATTGGATTCCAAAGAAATTATAGGTAAATGTATAAAACTAGAGACTCACCTGCTCCTGATGGTGCTGAATTTCATGATACTGTTCACCATTGAGTTCCTCCAGCCTTCTCCTCAGCCAGTTACAACAATCTTCAATGGCACCAGGACTGCTCCTACAACAACATAAACCAATGTATAATTCAACAACATAAAATCAATAGGCAGACTACAGTGAACATGTGCTCAAACATGCAGCAGCATACTGACCCATGGGGCACAAAGGTTTCTAGAGCAGAGTTCATGTCCACTGTGTTACCAAAACGTCTGAACTGAGGGTCTTGAATGATCTTTAAAGAAAAAGAGTAAAAAAAAGAAAACAAAGAAGTTGCTGTTTGCCTCAGTTTTGCTCGCTATCAGATTGGCTCCTGTGTAACAATTAAAAGTCAAAGCCTAACCACATTAATCCTTTTCATTTCTCTATACTAAGTGTCTGAGAAGTCGCTTCCAGCTACTCAGCCACTTTGCGAGTAAATTTCTGAAGCTGCTCCACCATCGGTTCAATTTACTTGGAAGACTCCGGCAAAGTTTATCTTAGGAACACATCCTGCTCGTAAGACTCTCTACGAATGCCTAGTAGAAAAACTGAAAGAATAAGAAAAAAAAAAAAAAATTACAGTGTGGGTGCTGAAGGAAATACGAGGGCAGCTTTATACTCAAAAGATTCTGTGTTTTTAAGGCATTCACAAATAATGTATTGGCTCACATGGAGGTGTTCGTGATTCTGGATTAGGGCTGGAAGACCCCTGTCTTTGTATTTGCCATCAGCTATAGCACAGGTGACGTGCCACAGGGCTCGATCCAGCACCCAGGCCGGCTTCAGATGGGGAGAGTTCACTAGGCTATAACCACACTCGGGATGTTTCTTAATCCATTTGCTGTTAGCAGCTGAGAAAGACAGGAAAACAGCGGTTATGTCAATGTCAACCAAATAAACAAAAATGAACAAAGATGAAGAAACAGACATCACAAATAAGTGACTGAATAAGTGATACAAAAAAGGTATGGATCTTTCTTTGATTTTATTCAATTTAAATTACAGCTGATGTATTTTAAAAGCAAACTGCTGGTCCTTAAGAGACAGAATAAACAATGATTGGATATATTACAAGCCATACACAATGAGGTGCAAAAGTCTGAGACCACTAATGAAAGTGTCTATTTTGTATTTTCCTAATTTAATGCAATAATAATAATTTCATCAGTGACCTCAAAATCATGCAGAACCATAAATATTTAATTTAATGTATTTTTTTTATAATTTAATAATAATTTTTTTTAGGCCAGCAATTCAAAGTTTTGAGGCAGTAAGGATTTTTTTTAAGAAATTATACTTTTATTCAGCAAGGATGCATAAAACATTTTTAATACTACATATTTCTATTTCAAATAAATGCTGTTCTTTAGAACTTTTTATTTATCAAAAAGCCCTAAAACAATGTATCATAGTTTCCACAAAAATATTATTCAGCACAAGTGTTTTCAACATTGATAATAAATGTTACTT
>JADLZN010002902.1:0-205177 GCA_018155175.1 Sinocyclocheilus anophthalmus
TCCCAACTTGGTTTGGTTTTTTAGATTGTAATCGTGCAGTTTGGAGGGAAGCCTTTTAGCTGTGTAGGTCTCTCTGTTGAGCATTGGCTGTGGTGTGTCTTCCTTGGCTTTGGCTCTCTTCTCTGGGGGCAGGTAGGCCTTGAAAAGCATTTTAACTGCTGATGACTTTTGAAATTATGCACTGTGTTCTGTGCAGTATTTCTCTTTGGAAGTTCTATTTTGATTTGTGTAAGTAGTTTGTGTGTGACACCTTGTGGTGAAAAATATTATTACACTACTAAATAGAATGCAACAGGAAGCACGTAAAACAGTAGAAGAAGATACTCGTTTTCTGTGATCTGCGTTTTGGATGTACGGCATTGTTTGCGGTCTAATCCTTGGAGTAGATACGATCGTAAGTTACTAATTTCATATTGAAAACAACTGCAATAATGTTGTTAGTTTAATTAAAAGCTAGTTGTTAAGATGTTCAGAGAGCGATGTTTAATTCTGGAATATAGCACGATCTGGCGGCTAATATGCTAATGAAGCTGCGCAATCCTTTTTTCTTCAAGTACATGTTCTTACCATAAATCGGTTGTTTATTTAATTGTTTGATTATGTAAGTGGATGTTTGTGAATGTGAAAATATCCATGATATTTGTAAATCACTTTGTAATTTGTATCTTTTATGTTTCTTTAAGTTTTACAGTAAAGTAAAGTGTGCATCACATAAGCACAACGAAGAACGTGTGATGGAGCTTTATTTCTGTTAGCTATCTGTCAACGCATGGTTCAGAACACCATTGCCAGGGCAGAATAGTAAAAGATCGTCTGCACGGCAGGTGAAGACAAACAAACCGGATTTAATCCAGCTTACATTTAATGTTACGATATCAAGATGGATGAGTCACAGTCTTGCAGGAGAGAAGAGGAAGCTGACCAACATCTAGAAACAAGATCACGGTCAAGCAGATCACATCGTTCAAGTAGATCTTTGGCTAGTGCAGCTGCGACCACAGCAAGAGCCAAAGCAGCAGCAAGCCAAGTAAACGCCTCTTATGCAGAGAAGGAAGCTATCATGATGAGAGAAAGAGCTCAAATTGAAGAGCATCAACAGAAAGCACTAGCTGAGACCGCTCGCAGAAAAGCAGAGGTTGAAGCTGATTTATACGTGTTACAACTGCAGAAAGAAGCTGTAGCAGCATCTACAGAGGCAGAAGTTTACGAAGCTGCAGTTTATAGAGAAGACGGAGTTAGTGTCGACCTAGATAAAGAATCGTGCATCTCAAGTAGAGCTGAACGCACCGAAGAGTATGTGCAGAAACATTCTCAGCTACAAAAGGCTCCCAATCGGACTCCTAATTCACAACATACAAGTGAGGGTTCAAGTTATGTGACGCGGAGTTATGTTGCAGGCTCACTAAGTTCTCTCCCTCCTTTCCTCTCCCTCCTTTATATTCGACAAGCTCATGGACTCTCACTGTCTTAGAATTGTAAAATATGATTTTGTATTAATTTGAGAGTTTTACACTACTTTAAATGATTAATTTTCACATTAGGTACCAATGTAAATAGCAGGAGAAAAAAGAGACAAAATAAGATTAGTTTATTGTTAACTACGGTGTCTGTGTGGTTCTTTTAATTGTTTCTGCGGAAGAAAGGTGTGTGCCTGTGTGGTAGCAGACTTGCGTGTCTGCGTGTGTTTTTCCTCAATGTTCTGTAATTTGAGAAGCGCCCTAGGCTGCTGTTTCAGTCTACAGTACAAAACACCCACATTTGAATGTCTGACTTCTCATATGATTGAGCCCGCGAAACTGGAATAGAATCTGGTATAAAACTGCACATCTACTGCTGTTTGGCTTCTATATCCCTGCAGTAGTCGCTGTCAGTCGTGGACCAAGGCATTAGCATGAAACACAGCACCAAACAGCTGCCCCACAGGTCACCTGTTTAACATCTGCCAGAAAAGTCTCGCCCTGACAATAAACTCTCTGTTGTGTTGTATGTTCACTTAAGACAGACATTCTTTGCATACTGCACACAAAAGATGCATTAAGACTTGTGAAACAGGATACTCAATTTTTTGCAAAAGGATCACAGACACACCCATACATTTTACTGAGAGCTGATCCAAGGGCACATGGTACGGAAGATATAATTCTGCTGATGCAGAAACTAGGGCACTTGCCTAAGAACTGAACAATGTTCCAGCTGTCATAAAGATGTAAAATGACTTAGCAATCGGTTCACTATAATATAATAAGTGAATTTCAAAGATATTGGGGGGGGGGCTTCTTAACAGTATCAAGTATTACACATTTAAATTAAGTAATAATGGTGATCTAATTTATGTTTTATTTAGGCATGGTGGTCTTAGGGTGGGCGGCCACTGTGGGAGTTTCAACAGTGCGATTCTGTGCCCTTATTTTACCTTATAATCATACAGAAGCATTGGCATACAACACCGACACTGACTGCTATCGCACACCCTAAAGTCGCATTTACACTATCTCCAACATTTGCTTACGATCGTCTCATTTCACCCCTAATTGCACATAATTTTTTATTAGAATCACAGCCGGTCTTGAAGTCTCATATGGCCAAGTCACAAAACATAAAACATTGCAATGTGTTCAAAGTCTAAACCAGATCTGAAATTTCCACTTACGCTTATGATCGGAACTCCATGTACTTCCATTGTAAATGGATGACTTCCGGTCTGTCAGTTGTCGAAGATAGTGAAAACCCATCCATGAGCTTTTGATCTTTTGTTCGGTAATTGTAATGTTTTTCCTTGCCTGTCATGACAATCATTATCATGACAACTGTGTAGTGTAGCACTGCTTTCTGTTATGATTATCAAAACCACCCGATCGCTGGAAATTGCTCCCCACCTCCCAGTTGTTGGAACTTGCCACGTAAAAATCATGAGAAGTATTTGATTTGACGTTTGATTGGAAACTTGGCAAACCCAAGCATAATTTAAGATGTTATGTCTTCTGAAACTTTCGAGGACACATGAGATTTCTAACGTGAAAACCAAAATACTGATATACAGTGCCTTGACCTCTCGAGGGGTAAGTAGAAGGAGAAAGATGTTTTTCAAGAAGGCACGTGAACTCATCTCCGTTCAAGACAGCTCGCACAGAGAGAAAGAAACATTGCTATCTATCACTCAGCAGAACGGCCCCTGTACGGATCTCCCATGACCTAGTTTGCGTTTGTGTGCAGCCCTCTTCAAAACATCACACATTTTTTCTCAGAAGTCTCTCATCAATAATCCGACTTTCTGTTTGCCGGCTTACAGTTTCTCAAAAGAATGTGAAAAATGTGAGAAGAAAAATAAAACGGGAGAGAGAGACAGTATAAGGTCACGCAGTTCTTTGCTACAATGTTGTTTGTGATCCATGTCTTTCCTGCATTGGTGGAGAGGAAGAAAGAGAAAGTGCAGTGTGCTTAGCTGGGGCATGGCATGCTGTCATGAGTTTATAGGACTGAATGTTAAGAGGTCTTGTGACATGGCAGTCAACGCTTTATTGTGCCTTACAGTAGGGTGCATAACAGCACAAGGCAGTGATAGTGTACCATTGTACACAGTCCACACTTTACCATCTTGACTCTCCCGATTGTTGATACCACAAACAAATTTCATGCTATTAAAGCATTAAGCCACACTTTACTATGGGTACAGAGGTTTTCTCAGGCATTATGTGAAGCAGAGTAAAATATGCTTGCCTGTGGTAATTTTATGGTAACATGCAGCCTAGAATGCTTTAAAAAAATAGTAATAAATAATACAAAATTATATAGTATGGAATATAATCTCTAACAAAGTGTCCTAAACAGGTGTTACAGGTGTTTCCATGTAAATCTGTATTTTTGTCCTAATTTTCACAAGCATTTTTGTTTGTTTGCTTGTTTTGTTTTTTGGATGAATGGTTTACAGCAAGGGATCGTGGTTTAACATGTTAGCATAGCTTCATTAGCCCTGGTAACGTACTAAAAGATTAAATATGTAAACCTGTTTTTTAGTCCTAACCATTTTCACAGGCATTTTCTTGACGTTTTTTTGTTTCTGTTGGCTGTTTACAGCAAGGGCCATGGTTTACCATGATAGCATAGTTACATTAACCCAGCTAGTAAACTAAAAGCTAAAATATCTATTCCATGTTAACCAATTTTTTAGTCCTAACCATTTCCCCAAGCACTTTCTTGTCATTTTTTCTGTAGACTGTTTAAAGCAAGGGATCAAGGTTTATCAGGTTAGCATGACTACATTAGCCCATGCAGTTAGCATGCTAAAACCTAAAGTTGGCCTATCTCTTCTATGTAAACATTTATTTTTGTTCTAACCATGTTCTCAAGCATTTTCTTGTTTTTCTTCTCTGTAAAATATTTACAGCAAAGGGTCAAGGTATATCAGGTTAGCATGGCTGCATTAGCCCTGTTAGCATGCCCTGTTAGCAGTTAGTAGGGCTATCTCTTTCATGCAAACCTGTATTTTTGTTCTAACCATGCTTCCAAGCATTTTATTGTATTTTTTCTGAAGGCTATTTACAGCAAAGGCTATCAGGTTAGCATGGTTACATTAGCCCTGTTAGTGTTTACATGAATCTCTTTCATGTAAACCTGTTTTTGTCCAAATCATGTTTCCAAGTTATTTATTTTCTTTTTTCCCCCCCTGTTGGACAAGGGTTAGCAGGTTAGCATGACCCCGCTAGCCCTGTTAGATGATGCCATAACATTCTTATTAGTATCTTTATCCATTGACATCCTTTTTTGCACACTAGTTGTCTATATGTGTAGCTAATCAAACATAAAAAGATCACAATGTTAGAAAGAGTGAAGGAGAACATAAAGGTCTTTGTACAGGTGAACCAGCCCACCCTGTGGAGGCGATGTACTGTAGACGAGCAAAGAAAGGAAACAACAAAAATACTCACTGGTGGGAGGGTTCTTTTTTCTGAAAGAGACAGTGAGAGACAGCAAAGAAAAAGCACAAGAACTGTCTTTTCTTTTTTGTGTGTCTGCCAGATTTATGGTTGCAATTGAAACCATCAACAGCTTTGCTCTTTTGGCAGACACTGGAGAAGCCCCAAGATGGAGACACACCCGGTGATCTGTGTTGCCACTTGTATGGAAGCAATTTTCCAACAAAACCTTTATTAGAAACACTAGTAATCATCTTTACTTTCATGTTGGTGTCACAGCAGTGTCTGTTTTGGCTCTGACATAATGAGACCAACAAGAGGAAATTAAGCTTCTAATAAATATGCATGCTTATTTTCTGCCAAGATCATTGAGCATTCAAATTAAAACAAGAGGGCTGACTGTAACAGCATGGAAAATGGATCACTTCTGTTTTAGCAATGCTTTTACCTTAGGTCTTGAACAAAGCTGCAGTTTTTCACTTGTTAGGTGTGTTTTTTAATAGACAAAATAATCAGATCAGTCTAGGCAAATTTAAATCTACTGATAGATAAGAGATTAAATATTTTTAAGCAGAGAAATGACCCTGTTCACAATGCCACACCTTGATTCTGGTCTTTTTTGCTGGAAAATGATAAATCCTGGCCAAAATAGTTATTTTAGATAGTTCATCTTTTTTGAGTTTGGACAATACTCATAGCCACCTTGCTAACTTTCACTAGGCAATGAATTTTAATGCATAAAAAATTATTTACAGCTCCTTAAATGAAAGAATTTTGCATCTAAATCTGCTTTGATTCAGAACTTTAAATGTGTTATTACATTTAAGGAACTTTGTGCTCCCATAAACCTGTTCAGTCGGCTCATATACTGTACATGAGCCATTTCAGCTTATAGATGTTATTGAGGTGTGTCTGTATCTACAGTGGGTACGGAAAGTATTCGGACCCCCTTAAATTTTTCACTCTTTGTTATATTGCTGCCATTTGCTAAAATCATTTCAGTTATTTTGTTTTCCTCATTAATGTACACACAGCACCCCCAATTGACAGAAAAACACAGAATTGTTGACATTTTGCAGATTTATTAAAAAAAGAAAAACTGAAATATCACATGGTCCTAATTATTCAGACCCTTTGCTCAGTATTTAGTAGAAGCACCCTTTTGATCTAATACAGCCATGAGTCTTTTTGGGAAAGATGCAACAAGTTTTTAACACCTGGATTTGGGGATCCTCTGCCATTCCTCCTTGCAGATCCTCTCCAGTTCTGTCGGTTGGATGGTAAACGTTGGTTGTAACAGCCATTTTTAGGTCGCTCCAGAGATGCTCAATTTTTTTTTTTTTTTGGGGGGTTTAAGTCAGGGCTCTGGCTGGGCCATTCAAAACAGTCACAGAGTTGTTGTGAAGCCATTCCTTTGTTATTTTAGCTGTGTGCTTATGGTCATTGTCTTGTTGGAAGGTAAACCTTCGTCCAGTCTGAGGTCCTGAGCACTCTGGTGTAGGTTTTCGTCCAGGATATCCCTGTGTTTGGCCGCATTCATCTTTCCCTCGATTGAAACCATTCGTCCTGTCCCTGCAGCTGAAAACACCCCCACAGCATGATGCTGCCACCACCATGCTTTACTGTTGGGACTGTATTGGACAGGCGATAAGCAGTGCCTGGTTTTCTCCACACATAACACTTAGAATTAAGGCCAAAAAGTTCCAAAATATCGTGGTCTCACAGACCAGAGAATTCTATTTCTCACCGTCTGGAGTCCCCTCCATGTGGGCTTTCGTGTGCCTTGCACTGAGGAGAGGCTTCCGTCGGGCCACTCTGCCATAAAGCCCCGACTGGTGGAGGGCTGCAGTGATTGGTTGACTTTCTACAACTTTCTCCCATCTCCCGACTGCTTCTCTGGAGCTCAGCCACAGTGATCTTGGGGTTCTTCTTTACCTCTCTCACCAAGGCTCTTCTCCCCCCGATAGCTCAGTTTGGCCGGACTGCCAGTTCTAGGAAGGGTTCTGGTCGTCCCAAATGTCTCCCATTTAAGGATTATGGAGGCCACTGTGCTCTTAGGCACCTTAAGTGCAGCAGAATTTTTTTTTGTACCCTTGCCCAGATCTGTGCCTTGCCACAATTCTGTCTGTGAGCTCTTCGGGCAGTTCCTTTGACCTTATGATTCTCATTTTCTCTGACATGCACTGTGAGCTGTAATAGACAGGTGTCTTATATAGACAGGTGTGTGGCTTCCTAATCAAGTCCAATCAGTATAATCAAACACCGCTGGATTCAAATGAAGGTGTATAACCATCTCAAGGATGATCAGAAGAACTGGACAGCACCTGAGTTAAATATATGTGTGTCACAGCAAAGGGTCTGAATACTAGGACCATGTGATATTTCAGTTTTTCCTTTTTTAATAAATCTGCATAAATGTCAACAATTCTGTGTTTTTTTTTCTGTCAATATGGGGTGCTGTGTGACATTAATGAGGAAAAAAAAATAACTTAAATGATTTAGCAAATGGCTGCAATATAACAAAAAGAGTGAAAAATTTAAGGGGGTCTGAATACTTTCCGTCCCACTGTATGTGTCCCCAGAGAAAGATGTTCCCTGCTCACTGTAACTCATCCAGGAAGGCTTAAGCTTCACCTACAAAGAGACAAAAAGGTTTCTGTTGACAGAAAGATAATCGTTCCTTTTGGTCAATTTGGTTGGTATAAGAAAAATAATTCAGGATATATTCTATGATATCTTATCTTCAATTTTCTTTCTCCAGGTGTTTATTTATGTATTTATTGATTTACTTACTGGAAAACAACACCAAAATTAAAAATGAGAGATAGATTTTTCTTTAACATACTAAAACTAATAATAATAAATTAAATTCTAATGCACCAGTGTTATTTTAATATTAATTATTTACTGTTGTACTATTTGTTAATATTATAATTAGCGTTTTATTTTATATATCTATATATATATATTTGTTTATAATGAAATATTTTGAATATTTCAATTCAAAAATTATCTTTAACTTTTTTTATGTTTCTATTAGCTTTCCATTATTTTTATTTAGGTTTTAGTTTTAATTACTTCAACTTAGTAATGCATTTAATTTTAGTACTTCAATTATTTAAGTTAATTGCAAAATAAACACTTCTAATTTCTTAAGTTTTTTAAGTTAAATCTAATATTTATATTTTAATTTAATTACATTTTAGCTTTATTTCAATTATCAGTAACATAGTAACGCACATTGCAAAACTATTGACATTGTCATGTGTTTGACTTTATGTCTTAAAGTTTCCAAATTACCAGATATGTTATATTCTGTAAAATCTGCTCTATTTCAGTGTTATATTTCAGTGTCAGAAAAGTTTAGGCTATTTTGTTGTTGTTGCCTGTAGAACAGACTATAGCATCATATCATAGCATTTTTTTTAACCAGACAGGAAGTGGGTAAAAGTGGGTAAGAATGGGATTAGGATCAGACCCACGGTGGCAGTAATATTTCCTGGACGGGGGTTGAGTTTGCACCAGTGCCACCCGCCGCCTTGCCATGCTGGAGTACGTGAGGGACAGAGGACATTCACACCACGACAGCAACCACAGAGACGCCCACTCACAGTCTGAGCTCGTGAAGCTCAAGTCCTGATCACCCAGTACAACCACATGGCTTCACACACTCCTTATCTCATTGCCTCCTCTCTCTCTCTCTCTCTCCCACACACACACACACACACCCACACACCTTCTTTCCTTTTGTATTTGCAGTTTATACACCCTGTTTCAATTTAAAAAGTAGCACTGATGCTCTAAAGCCACCATGCCACAAAACTGAATGAAATGCTTGTCAGATGATGATTGCCGGCCTCACATCAATTGACCGCAGGCTGTTATTTAGCATCCCAGCTGGAGAAAACCAAAAGCAGATAAGGAAAGATAGAGAGAAAAAGAAAATAATAAGATATCCTCTCTCTCTCTTACTAATCTTTCCCCTTACCCCTCCACCCACCAGCAGTCATTGCACACACACACACACACACATATTCAACAGAGGAACTGTTCGTTCTCTGCTTTTTACTCACTGGCTCCCACTGCACCATGATCACTCACTGAGGGGGAGAGAAATGAATGATGTGTCTTCCTGTCTCTCTGTCCATCTCTGTCTGTCCGTCTGATTGACTGCTGGACCCATAACATTCAAGGCACAAGTGGTGAAAAACCTTTGGAACACAAAATTAAGACTGTAGGGGCCCTACAGTCGTTTAAAGTCAGGGGTCTCCAAACTCAGGCCATGTCCACACGTACACGAGTATTTTTGTTTTTTTGAGTTTTTCCTTCTTCCGTTTTAAAAGAAAATTTGCAAACGCATGCTATGAAGCACTGTCAAGAGAATGCCAAACCAACAGGTGGCGATATAATCTCAACCGTAAAGCCATGTTGGCCAAATCAGAAGCCTGAAAAAGTTTCCAGTAGGCGGAGATAATAGTGCAGGCTAAAACTCAAGGTCAAAAACCAGTTAGTGGGTGGTCATGAATTTTAAAAGTGTTGCTTTATTGCACAACTGAGTGGGACAAAATGTGGGCCACTCATTCTTTAGTTTTGAATCGGTCCTTATTTGATATTGCAATGGTCCAGATTTTCAAAACAGTCTTTTCTTTATGAAATATATCACTTTACACACATGGTGTATGACGTGACACACATGTGCCAGACACATTGCTCCTTTGATATCTCACCATCTTGACCCTCTATTCAACACAGGCCTTGTTCAGCGTTGCAAATGACTAGACAGAAAACACAAATGCCACCTGTTTTGTGGTCTCTGCTGACATGTCCCTGCATTACTTACAGTAAATATTTGCATGAATGCACCAACGCCAAGAACAAGGTGCACTTCCTGCAGACGGCTGTATCTGAGCACATTATTCCACACAACAGGCATCTTTCTGTTCTCGCTTTTTATTGCATCCTGCTGAGCAACAAGTGCAGCCATTGGCTGCATGCACGCTAAAGGTTTGGGTCAATTTGTGATGCAAAGTCTGCCTAGAATTGTGTACGCTCAGTGTACGCTCAGGGCTGCCAAATACTGTGTATGTCATGGATATCTTTAAGGAGTACAGTCTTAGAGACTGTAATGAAGTTACTAAGCATTCAAATGAGCAGGTATTTATGGTTTGATGGATTTGTGTAGCCTGATAAGAATAAATATTTGACAACTTTTACTTAAAGAACAAGTTTTATATTTGATATTTGATTCAGTTGGTCATCCTGTCGTGGCTTATTTTGTGATAATAACTGGCTGACTGTACATTATCCTGTTTATTACATGGCTACTAAAATAGACTGAATAAATACAAGCACATAAACATGAAATATTGATTTATTTAAATTAAAAGAAATTATAAAATATTTCAATATTTCATCTACGTTTCATTTTTTAGCCATTAATATTAGCTATTAATTAATATTACATATTTTGTAATTACTTTAAGTTAAAAATGTTGATAATTAAAAATGTAATATTTTAAATAATATATAAATATCAAACACATTATAATAATATATAAAATAATGAATAATAATTAAAATAATTTATATTTATTTAAAACTATTCCTATAAGTTAATTAATTTGAAGCTAAAAAAGAATATCTAATAAATAACCGCTGAAAATTCTGATAAATTAATATTTAAGAAATAAATATTTAAATAACAAATAAGAATATTTTCAAATTATATATATCATTACACTTGGTAAATAAGAAAATAAATGACAACCAGAGCAGTGCTTCTTATTTATGAATTTATTCTCAAATGTAAACTTCACTATTTCATGCATACAAGTTAAGACAACATACATTATTTGACAAATTCTTGTTAATTCTCATATTTGCATAGGACATAGTCACAATATTGTCTAACATGTAAAAAATAAAAGGTCATAAAAAGGTACAGCAGAGCAACCATAGACCAGCAACAATAATATAATCTGAATAATTCAAGGAACTGTACAACTGTAATACTTCACTGTAGTGATTTGGTTGATTGCAAATAAAAATCCAAATAAAAAGACTTTAAAATAAAAAGAAAAGTTTCATTATGCGGCAGTTGTTTTGAATGAGGTTATGGAGAACAGAACTGGCCATTGCTAGAGAAGAGCTAATGTACAAAGTACAGAGGTTCTGGGAAATAGAAACCCAGCGTCATGTAGTCACTGGAGCAGGCATCACACGGTGTCGTTAAAATAGATTGTTAAAATACAGACGAATACGTACAATAGGAAGGCAAGTCGAGTTCACGCGGCGAACGTCTACAGGACAGCATGAGGCCGCTAGTGCCTCACTACGATTCCATATACAACACTTATTGAAATCTCTACAATAGGCGAGTGCTTGCACACAATGTGATTGACTGGTATGTATGAAGAGGGAGGATTTTGAAATCACTTTGTTCCCATATCAGGAACGTCGACCACCTGAACTGATTTCACAGGCGTCGGAGAGAAAAGTTGCATGGAAACTGCAATGGACGAGGATGCGTTCAGTCTTTCAAATGGCTCTTTCACAGTGACTGATCTTCAGAGCGTGTTTATGGGGTTTTATCTTATGGGAAATGTCGGCGTATTAACTTGAAATGAATTTCGGCGATCGGTAGGGAGTCGTCTGCGTGATTCTCCCCAAGGTAACTAGGTCACGACACCTGGGGATCAGAGACAAATGGGTGCCCTACGCTTTTTACAGGAGTGAGGTTGTTCAAACCCAACTGCACGGTTTGGCAGACAACCAGACTAACAAAAATGACCACAGCCCTCAAAAGCAGTTAGTGTCTCCTGAGTTCAGCAAGAGACGAAACATAAACAACAGTCGAAATTAAGCCACGACTAAGACTTAAAACCACTCCCACCATTTCAAATAAGAGGCTAACGTTACGCAGACCTCAACTAAATGATGTTTGTTAGCACATGACATCGTAAATATCCATTTATGAAGTTGTGCTCACTGGCTAGTGACTCCCAATGCATTTAGCTTTGCTAACCTGGATATACAATCACTGTATGGCATTTACACATCCATAGGTTCTTTGGAGAAACATCTAACTGCAAAAACACAATGAAATTTTCACCAGTGAGTGATCTTCACACCGAAACGTCCACCTGTAACTGGTGGGACTATAAAGGCAATGCTGTAGTTGTTTTGTATGTGGACATATTCACAGATATGTATTTCTTGGACTATATTAAATTTAAAAAGCCTTTTGAATGTGTGAAGGAGGGTCAACCAAGTCAAACGTTGTCAATTATGCATTTCCATGTTAAAAAAAACGTCAGCCTTCTTTGATTGTTTCCACCAAAAATGAATAACTAGATGAGTTTAGGGTGCAATATTTTTAAAATGTCCGTCAGTTATTTAGCTTCAATAAATCACTTTTCTGAAACCATCAAATGACTGAATGCCATTTATGTGACATGAATATTCAATAATTCAATCCTGAAGCCTTTGGTCACGTCTTTAAAACAAAAACATTCACCCAATGCCAAAAGTGAGAAAGTCGTGGCACTACAGCGTCCTTGGCAGTAGCATCCTACTAAAACATCATCCTCCATCAGTATTGAGAACATCGGTTATTCAAACTGACCTTATTTTGCATGGGAAGACAATATTGGAACTGATATCTGCACATTTGTATGGAAGCCATCTTGTCTGTTCTCTATTCTGAGAGAGTCAAGGGTTCCGTTTAACATATCAGAACGTGGCATGGCTGTTTCTTTAGGTAAATCTAGCGTAGCATTCATTCTGGCAGGTCACGTTAGTCAGGCTCGCATCAGCGGATCCCCATCTACCTATAGGAATATGACACCTGTCTAAGCATTCATATATGGTCCCTCAGTATTATCAGCAGTTTTCGCATTGCTCAATAGCTAATTACCCTTCTCCATCCCCAGCTCCTCCTCTGTCAGTCAGGATTCAGCCTTCTGATTATCCTTTGAATCAGACTAATTCTAAAATTTGTACATAAAATTATTGAACTTTAACGATATCTGCAATACATTTATGTTGGTTCTGTTCTGTTTACCCTGGGGGGTTATCGCTTCTCTCCCCGCTCTCATCCATGCTAGGCTGCATGGATGCGCAGGGAGTTTTTGCCCAGAACAGAACCATACCGCCAATCCAAACTGTATGCTAATTGTCAATCATCTTTGACGATAGTGGTCCTGACAGAAGTAGAGTATGTAGGAGTTTACAGGTGACAAATAAATGTCGGAAGAACAGCAAAGAGGGAAAAAAGTTAAGTACCAAATTGAACTAGTAACAAAAGTCATGTGATACACAATCAAAAAGAGTAAGAACAACAAAATAAATACATAAAGAAAAGAAGCTTTGATGCATTGGTTGGATATAAGCAGCATAATTATAGCAAATGTAATTGCAATCCTTTGGAATGGTAGAGCTTTCACGTAGGATGGTGAACAGGTTAATATCGGAGTTTTCACTTTTACTAATATGTGCATTTGTTCTGTACAATAATGACAAATTAAGAAAAACATAACTTAAAGAAACAAAAAGTACATCAAGATCACGCCAGAGGGGGGAAATTAGAAATACTCACGCATCTAATACATCATTCACCCCGCTACATACACATAAAAATGAACATCACTCATAGAAAACTGTACAAGGTCATATTTATCTTGACTATCACTGTATATGATTAAATAAAATCACCTTTCCAAAGCCTTTGGCACTCATTATTAAACTAGCATGCAGTTTGTTGAATGTAGGATTGAAGGATCCAATAAAATGCTATTATAATCATTAGTAGGATTTTGTGAACAAATAGCTTTGTACAAAACAAATCGTTTCTCGTTGAGTCGGGTGTGTGGGTTTATGCAACCCACTGGTAGAATGAATTTTCAAAGATGATTCACTTTCAATATGATGCTCTGTGGCTTGTAAGACCATAATTCATAAAAAATATTTTATTTAAATTTACAATTCTTCCAGATATGAAATCCAACAAATCCCCCATCCAATCAAAAAAAATAATAATAATAAATCATAACCTTTTCTATTTATAGAGGTATGAGTTTGAAAAGATACATGACAGAAAAATGTAACTCACAGATGTAATTCTAATTATGTGAAATAAAACAATAAAACATGAATGTGACTATCTACTCACAATGCTGTGGTCTCTATGGTAATGCATTATATCAAACTTGGTCGCATGTATGCATTCAGTCTCATGCAATGCTTTTGAGAAGTCAGGATATTTCCCTTTTTTCTCACTTAAAACTACCTTTTACCTCCATGTTTTCAAATTTGGTGGTTATACACCTATATTCCGCTGTTGATAAAACGCTTTCTTTCAGTGACCAATTTCACTAGCATCGTTACAGCAGACAGAAAAGAAAGCCTTATGAAACACTAACAAACTTCGCAAAAAATACCAATTATAATAATAACAGCTAAGATCTGAACACAAAGAAAATAATTAGAAAAAAATACAACACAATGCGGAATTATTGAACAAATCAAGAAAAATTAGTACATCCATGGGTTTTAAGCCGAGAAACGTAGCAGGTACAGTTTGACTAGTCATGACCTAGACATGTTTCCACCGGTGTTCAATGGTCTTGCTTTGCATTCAAGTAGTATCGGTACAGTGAAAAATACAGAAACATAAGCACGCATGTATTCAGTTTTACATGTAATTCACACTAACCCGGGCTGAGTGAATTTGCATTGAGAAAATACATTTTCAGTAAATATTATAAGGAAAAAAATATATATTTAGTTGTGTATACTCTATCTAACCAGTACCCAAATGCAAGAGACTTGTGTTGCCTGGCTTGAGAAGTACTAATGCAGTGGACGTTGGTTCAGACCGACCTTATTCTGCCCTGAAATACCCTCTCCTGACCAGCAGTTGGGAGTATTTGCAGATACAGTCAAAGACGGTTGAACAGAAACTTATATAAAACGTCTACAAATGAGTTTCTTGCACACAGTGAACATTCATGGCCAGCTTGCTTTGGAAGTAAAGCTGACGTGCGAAATTCTGGAGTAGAAATCTGAAATGACTTAGAAGGGCCAGGGGAGGGTGCCGACCACAGCTAGAAGGCTTTACGTGTGGGTTTATTGCAATAATAAGAAATAATGCCGCCGTGGCACTGTTTTTTTTTATTAGGGCTGTTTTCTTTAGCTGAAAGCCGGGATTATGTGGAGGGTTTTTTGAGGGCTATGGGAGAGGCCCCTGGGAGGGGGATGGGGGCTGTTAGGGAGGATAAAGGGGGGACAAGGCCTGGCATTCACAGGCCTCCCCACCTGCTCCTCAAGCCCCGGAGCGCTCGTCCAGCTGGGCAACTCTGATGCTGGTTTCCCCACACTGGGCACGGAGGGTGGGCAAGGAATATGTGCAAGATAATATGAGACAAGACAAGATGGCTGGTGTTGAATAATGAGCTTATGAATATAAAGTGAAAAACTGTCACAGAAAGCTTGCTAAATTAATATTAAAGTGTCACTTTAGGAACATTGCGCGTATGGGAAAGTGAGACAGCGGTGCCTCAGTTCCTGGAGGGTCTTGTATGCCTTTCGCCTGAGCGAGTAAGGCCCGGTCGACAGTTTCTCATGGTAACCCTTCATCCTCGCAGGCTGAAGCGACAAAGGACGGTAAATTCATTGTTCACTTGATATGTATGATTATGTACAAATCGAGTAGTAATGCCTAAAGCTCCCTTTTTAAGGAGAGTCAAGTTTGAAAGCAGCTGTTCAGTGAGGTAATGAGTGGTCACACTGACAAATCAGTGGTCCGCAACAGTAAAACAAAAAAAGGATGCGTGAGTGTTTACCTGTGCTTGTGAAAAAGTACAGTCATTTAAAGAGTGACTGATCTTGTCTGAGAAGTCGTCGACAGTGCTAAACTGAGGAAAAAAAAAATACTGATAACATCTCATTTGAAAACTATGATTTGATAGCATATCATGCCTATTGTCTGTGAGCCGTTATGATTTGGGCTTCAACTTCCTCTATTACAACACCCCCCCAGCCAGCTGCTTGGATGCTATCCAATCAGACGAGGCCATTTTCCCTCTTCAAGCTCCTGCAATGCATTGTGGGATGCTGTTGGCGGGTGAGTGGGGAGTAGTGCAGAGGGGAGGGAGGTTTCCGTGTGAGAGAGAGGAAGCTGACGGGGTGTTTCTTCTGCTGGAGTGCTCAGCTTCTGATAAAGCCTCAGTCTTTATCTGTCTCGCTATGGGTCAACCCCCTCTTTCCTGCCTCCTGTAGATAGTGCTCTTTGTTCTCATGGAGGCCTGTTGCTCTCATCACATAGTGAAACAGCCGTGATGATACAAACTCTGACAATCTAGTATTCAATAAGTTGAAAATCTGTGCCCTAACTAGTGATTGACCGATATATCGGCAATGCCGATTAATCTGCTGATATCTGGCCATTGAAAAAAAAACTAAAAAACATATCAGCCGACAACACTGTCTGACAGACCAACATATCAGCAAGGCCGATTAATTGGTAATTTTGTGATTATTGGTATTGGCCGATAACAGTATCTTACTGAGAGATATTTTGTTTAGGGCTATGTATCCAAGCATCACAAGCACCAATGATCTCTAAGATATAACTACGCTAACAATGCCTTTGGAAAATGCGGTCCACTCCGATTATTTAAGCCAATATTTATCCATTTTGAGATTACAAGTATCGGCCAACAACTGATATATCCGATTAATTATTCAACTATAATGTTAAAATTAAGAAAATAATTGTAAACATTTTTTACATTTTCTGTCATTAAATTTTATTTTGTAAATATCGGTATTACATCAGTCACTGAGAGACGCACATCGGTCAACCACTAGTCTTAACCAGGTGCAATGGCACGTGTCAAGTGATACCTGACAAGACATTTTGTCAACCACATGGTTTTGAATTGAAAAATGTGTTTGTTTTGCTGTGTAACTCTGCCAACAGTGCAATCTCACTGGTCCAAATTCCAGCTTCACATAGTCATATATTAAGTTTCAAATATGGCTGCAATATTGTCACTTCAATATTTGTTACATGGCACCTGGTCATGACACGGTGTGTGGATTTGATATCTATTTCTTTAAAACTTTTGCTCTGGCCCTCCATCTATCTCTCCCACACGCCCACTCCTTTTCAGATAGAGTGAGCGAGACAAGAGTGCGTAAAGCTCCACTATAATGGCTCTTGTCTCCCTGGCTAGTGTGCTATGAATAGCCCTGTGTAGGATGATGCAGTTTTCTAAGTGGAAGGCCTCTGTAGATGGATCTCTGCAGAGGGCAGAGGGCCAGGACTTCTGCTGTTACCTGAGAGAATGCCAACATCCCTCCCTCCCTTCTTCCTCTGGGTAGAATACAAAAAAACACTCTGTTCTTTCGTTCAAACCTTGGCCCTTTGGTGGATTCTACTCATGTGCTTTTTGTCTTTATTTGAGTCTGAAGTAGGAGTACGTCCAGACAAGTCCCTTTGAATATGTCGTACTGTAGTGAAAAACCCTGAAGTTGATGAATGTGCTGTTTTTATTGAGGAAACAGCTGCTTTGAAACTTTAGCCTCCAAATTTTCAAGGGGAGTTTAGTTTAGTCCACTGAGAGAAGTGGTGCTGTCTGTTCTCCTCATTGGGTGGCTCAAGCATGTAAAAGTGGACTGATAATGACATTCAAGCTATATTGAGAGGATTCCCTTTGAAACATGGACCCAGGCCAACAGAGCTCTGTGTGCCTACAGGGTTAGCGGGAGATAGCGATGTTGAAAATAAAGTCATTTCCAGTCTCAAGACAGAATTTCCCCCCTCGATCCTTCGTATCTGCTGAGTGGTTCTGCCACTCTCGTTAAAAGACTGATTTACAAAAAAAAAATTAATAAAGAGAATGAATGACTGTTAAAACCCAGAATTTGCTTCCCCTGATGTGAAAACCAACCAACCAACTCAAAAAAAAAAAGAGTGCAAAGTTTCCTTTTGTCCAAGTGTAAGGCTGTTTCTTAACATATGTTTATCTTCATCATGTTCATTTTTTCAAGCTAACGAGGCCATCCCTGAGCAGGGCGCAAAATTCAACCTCTGTTGAATTTCGGAGTAAAGTGATGCTTGTATTGTGCAGTCAATGTGAGTATTAAAGGAGAAAAAACTGTTCTGAATCCTGAGGTGTGTGTGCCCCTCTCCCTCACCCGTTTTAAATTAAAAAAACATCTTTACCTGTCAAACCTTTCAACTTTTTAGTTCACTTGAACAGAGCGGTTGTATATGAAAGAAACAGCAACAAAAAACCCATAATGGAAAGAGGCTGTGGCCAGAAGCTATAAAAATACAGACATATGGTACATCATGTAAATATTGCCATGTGGAAAAGGCATTTTCTTTTTTGTTTTTGTTTTCTCTTTTAGGGGTTGCACAAGAAAATTGCACTACAAGAAGCAGTTATGTACAGTACAGTACACCACAGCAAGCGAAGGGTTTAGCATGGGCGCTTATTACGCCGGTAATTTTTTAGGGAAAAAATTATGGATAGAGAGGAATAAAAAAATGAGCCTGGAGACCCAGACGCTGTGGGAAGAAAGTGCGGCCAGGTTAAGGCGAGTTGGCTGGGCTGAGGGTGGGGCTAAGGGTGGGGCTTGAGGCGTCGGATCGACTGTAATCGCTGAGGGAGCCGGGACGCGTGCTGCTTGAGACGGTGGCATTGCCACCGCCGTGCTGCCTCTTCAGCATGGCCGGCTGGAAGTCGGAATGACGGCGTGCGTGTTTCATCAGGTGGTCGCTCCGCATGAAACGTTTGTCGCACAGGGGGCAGCCGAACTTCTTCTCGCCCGTGTGGGTGCGATAGTGCCGTGCCAGTTCATCAGAGCGAGCAAACTTCTTAATGCAGTCAGGCCAGGTGCAGGGAAAGGGGCGCTCTCCTGTGACAAACACAGAAAAAGCAGAACACACAGCTGTTATTGTTTACAATACACATTCATGATCGCTCAGACATACGTGATGTTTTCAAAACAGACTGTAAAGTTATACAGTATTTTACACTCTTTACAGATTATAGGCCAGGGGTTCTCAACACTGGCCCTTAAGGTCCACTTTCCAGCAGAGTTTAGCTCCAACCCTAATGAAACACACATGAACAAGCTAATCAAGGCCTTCAGGATTACTAGAAAGTTACTGGCAGGCGAGTTTGATAAAGGCTGGAGCTAAACTTTGCAAGAAAGTGGACCTTGAGGGCCAGAGCTGTGAATTCCTGTTATAGGCCAATGTGCCATCTGTGAATAAGGAGTTGCAGCTGTGCTTCAGAGTATTTGATTGTTGAAATTTTGTATTGAAAAATTGAATTGAAAATTGTAAATATTGAATTGAAAAAGTAAACTTGCTCCAAAAACAAGGTGTTAAAGAGGCCACATCATAAACACCACCATGCGTCGCTAACAGCGATAAACTGGAGGCGTTGCCAACTGATGTGAACCAAGTCCAGCACTTATGTGGACAATGAACTCTTTCAGCACAGAATGTCCTACTGCGGCCTTTTTTATTCTACACAGCCCCCATTAAGCCTGTGCTGACATGCCTCATTGGTATAATATACTCTTTTAAACTGATCTAAAAGCAGTTTTGCGGTTTCTCTTGGTAAGCAGTGAATGACCCAGACCATTCAGATCCAGGTCACGCAAGGGTTTACCCTCCATGGATGGCTTTTAAATCCCAAAATGAGCAGTCTTTAACCAGACGTGAAAGGCGCAACTAATGTGGCACAACTATTTAGAAGCGGCTCTTGAGAGCATGCTAATCCTCTCTTATAGAAGCAAAAGTCTGCAAAAAAAAAATTTTTAATGGTTTTTTTTATTACAGTTGCTAAGCTGAGTGAAAAGCCCACACATTAAACCAGAAATGCACAGCATTAAAAATAAACCATATGTTCCAGCCCCATAAGCATTGCATCATGCTAATTGGAGAATCATGAGAATACTAGGGGGACATGTATCATTTTGACTGCTCCAAAGAGGCTTATGGGATTTACTGACTCATTATTCAGATAACTGATGGACACACAAACACATACTCACTGGTTTATTTGGACCTGGCACACATCTCGAAACGACCTTGCAAAGTATTTTTTTCTTCCCCCAATCCCCCCCACCACAGACAGAGCCAGACAGCCAGTTTAATTAGGCAGGTTAACGGTCTTTACTATGGTACCCTGCCCCAGCTTGTACTCAATAGTGAAACTAGCAGTGAGCCAAAAGCATGGGAAATTATACCCTACCCCTTCCCCTTCAGGCAATAAAAGAGGGCTTTGGCACAAATCTACCCAAAGCCAGATGGGTTCATATATCTCAGTGTGGTTTCCTCACAGTCGAGTAAATGCGGTACCAACACCTTTCTTTGTGCACACAAAGGCCCACATGTCAGAAACAACATGTATTTTAGCTCCATTTCATTGGTTGTCTTCCCCCACAAATGTGAGACCTGCTTTACTTATTTTACCAGCTTTTCAACAGCAGTTTTCCCTCCCTGAGCAGCGCCACCACAAAGGTCTTGAAACCACCGTTGAATAGAATATGGGTTCTATGTCTGCACTTTTCATAATTTTGAAAGGCAAAGAACGGGAAAGAAAAAAGCCAGACATGTCAGTCATTACTTGGTTAAATTAGACAGAACAGGCAAAGTACACAGACATCCAGACAGCTTTTTGCTGCTGCCTTTGTTTTGTGGTTTCCCCTAAAGGCCCCAATGGAAAACAACTTCAAACGAAACATATACGTGATGCCAAATTTATGTGTGGGATGACAGCTTTGCTGGGGTCCCTTCACCCTACTATAAAAGATTGAGAAATTGAGAGAAACAGCAGGCAGAGCGAGTCTAGACTGCCTCCATCTAAATCTATGACCTGTCACTCACTTTCAGACAGACCTGCTCCCACCATGCACACAAACACACAACAATGTACTATGTGATGACATATTCACCTCACATGTAGACCCTTGCTATGTTGTCAACAAATAAAACCTTCAGACACACATGAAAATATATTATGCATGTGTATGAGCTTTGTGTCCATAACAATATCTGTGTAGCTTTAGGTTTACTGGTATCTGTCATATATTATATCCTCCAACATGCACCCACGTGACAAATCACAAAAAATACAGTTACGCACACAAAAACACTCACTCCCACTCTAAGTAAAGCAAATAACTCATTGGTACAAAAACACATCATCTGATACTCATTTACCACACACATATTCAAGCCCATCCAAACATACCGTAAGTATACAATGCCACAATTTAAATCCACTAACCTTCAAACATGTCACACCCACGAGAACTAATCTGAGAGGGTCACTGTTGTTTTAAAAATTTTTAAACATCCTGGATCTAGTCATGATTGTGGCGTATAAACATAAATACACAAGATCTAACATTAGCGTAGTAGGAATGGGGACAAAGCGGTGGATGGTCTGAGATTCTCCCTTCAGCAATGACAGGAGCCAACCTGTAATTTACAGTCTAATTAATACACGAAAGAGTGTGGGAACTCAAGATTGTAAAGTGTGAGTTATGAGTGGTGAGGAGCTTCTCAACAAAGGTAAGAGTTGCAACAGTATGAATACTTCACAGGTTAAAAAAAGGAGACGAACAGGACTGGGCCTTGCAAAGGTGTGAATAGTGACATCAATACAATGCACAGGTGTTAGTCTAATTCTCCTGAGAGCAAAGCAGTTGAATAAGGCAGGTTTTGAAAATCAACACACAAAACAAACAAAACAAAAAAATCACCAACAATTTTGCTCTTTGCGATCATTGCTAGTTTTAATTATTATTTCTATCTATATATTTTAAAATGTTTTAATAATTTCAATAGCTTTTTTTTTATATTTGTGGGTTTCATTTTAGTTTTCGTTTTAGTAAATTATTTTAGTTCAGTTTGTATTTGTTTTTTTTTATTTTTTTTATATATAGCTTTAAATCATTTTTAGTTTAATCATTGTAGTACTTCAAATTAAACTTATTTCAGCTAGTTGTCAAGGCAACAATTTTAAGTTTTTTAAGTTTAAGTTGTCCCATCTAATATTTATATCTTATTTTATTTTTATTTTTTTAGTAATTATTTGTTTTAATTACAGGAAACAATTTTTAATAGTTTTAGGTTTTAGTCAACAATAACACCGTTTGCAGTTCACTGTAATAGACCAGAGGCTAGTGCGCTGGGCAGCTAGGATACAAAGTATATGCTCAACACAAAAGCATCACCTACAGACAAGACCATTCAGAACTGCCATGCTTAAAATGTTCTGCTTGCATTGTGTGAACATGACTAAGAGTTCAAGTGGGACATGTTTCCAGGAATATTATTATCACCAATGAGGGTGCTCTTTATGTGGCTCTGAAGTAGGCTTATGTAAAAAGGTCACACTGTCCAGCCTGTAACAGTTTCATAACAGATGGAAGTGGCTGTGGCTCTATCTACCATGTCAAAAACCATGCAAAAGGGACACTGAGGACATTTCCTCCTATTTGTCCCTTTGGGAAAACAATAGTGAGGCCTTAACCCATACTGTCATACTGGAACAGCAAAACAATTTATGTAAACTTTACTCATCCCCTTGCCTGTGGTCAATATATTTATTCACAGCATTGCATCCTAGCACTTGTACAAAAGGAGACTTTTTTGAAGTGGTTTGTGTTGCATGGGCACTGGCATGTCTTCACACTGAAGAGCTACACCCTCTTTGGTGTGGAGCAACCAGCCCTGCATGTGCCCAATTCTTTTTCGCAACAGGGACCAGTAAATAGGAGAGCTTTAGATTCGACCTCTGTGTTAACGAACACAGTGACCCAGTTACCCTTTGCAGCAATTACCTCACAGTTGCTAGTACAGACATCCCATAGCGAAGGTAGCTGAGCAACAGTGTTTCCCTTCAGAGGCTATGCCATTATGTCACAGACAGCAGCTTTACATAACTGTTCCCTTTTGGGGCCACTGGGTCAGTAAATAAACTCATGCTCATGCCTTCTCTCAAGTATAACAACACATCGCAAATCCATGGCTCAATTTCATAGAGGGCCCAAAGAAAGAACAACTTCAGACTCCCTTGAATCTGTAGGAAATAGGAGAAAAGGGCCTTTTGAGGTGAACAGTCTAAGCCACAGATATCTGATCAGGCCACTATCTGAGCAACACAAGTGTAGACTGAATGTCGATCCAGGAGACTTGGTGTCGCTCACCTGTTCCAACAAGAGTTACCAGGATCTCTGTGTGGGTGAGATAAAATTCCTCAGGTTTCTTCAACCGTAAGGCCATTTACGCAGGCTGAGACGTAGGTAGGAATGGAAACAGCCAGACACAACATGAGAAAGGCAGGAAGACATTAAGACAGACATTAAGGACCTCCTGTGGGAAGTCTTACAAATCCTTCTTAACCATGAGCTCAAAGTGCACTCTCAAAGCTTGCTCAAGGGCTATATACACTTGATGCCCTAGAACATGCTCTGAAATTAGCATAGTCTGCAAGTCCAATGTCAGCTGCTGTCATTCGGAAAGCAGTTCTGACTGAGAAAATGTTTTAGTAAGGTAATTAGAAGAAGACTTTGCATTCATCCTCTAGACACCATATGAACACATCCCTTGCAGGACAAGAATGGAGGACAAGAGTTTATAGTAGAAATCTTGTGCTATTTGTTCATTTTGACTTGCAAAAATTAAGGTCAGGACCAGGACAGTGGAAACTGATCTTAGATAAGTATAAAAGGCCTAGTTCCAACCATAAAGATCTAGAAGGTTTGAATTTGTCCTTTTTGCAAGGTTTTTGGTCAAGAATCTGACAGATGGTACACATGTGCCTTCAGTTATCTTTAGCCAGAGGCAAAGCAAAAGTGATACAACAAATAGAGATGTAAACTAGACCAAGACATGATGCTTTTAATATATTATGTATTAGATCCTGATGTTGCCGATGGTGATTCCAATTAGATCAGACGTTCTGAATCAGGGGCACATTGTGTCCTAGCCTCCGGTCTACCACTTACTCCGATTCATTATCTGTGGAAAACCACAAGAAGCTGATCTCTAAAATGGCACCACAAATGTAGCTGCAGCACTTACTAGCAGGTTGTAATTTATTCCTGGTGGGTCATACAGAAGTCTGCCAGCTCAAGCCCACATTGTTAATGACAAAACTGCTTTGGGCCATTGGAGACCCAGACAGGCCTCTTCTTAATCTCAAAGTTTCCAAACCCGCCTTCAAGAAAGTTCTCAGCTTCTCTCAGCAAAGCAAACTTCTGCCAACAACCCAGCTTTCCCCGTTCCACCAGGGCTGAGATGCTTGCCGATATGATCTCATCACTGCCCCATAGGATCAGGGAATTTTGGGAGTGTATGCAATCCCATCAGCATCCAAGTTGGGAGAAAGATATGGGTCACACCTTCCATCTAACTGAGGTTGCCAAGAAGTTAGTTCACAGAGACTGCAACGCACCATGGAGACCAGAAACCACAAAGTCTGGCACAAACATAGCTTGGACTTATGTTATAGTTGTGGGCAATTTAACAAATAGGCAGCGTTATCGTCATATCTGTATTAGACACTTCATATTAATCTCGTGAAGGACTAGTGAGCAGACTGCTGACTGACCAAAAACTTTCCTGGTGGTTTGACCCAGATTACAGCATTTAGAGACAACTGTGGGAATTGAACAAAATAGACAGAAGTACACCACACATATGTGTGCGCAAATGGAGGGAGGGGATGCGGGGTTGACTAACTACACTGAGACTGGGTGAGTCAGATCAGGCTTTCAGTACTCTGTTCGTGCCAGTGACTTTGAGAAACTGAGGATTAATGCT
The DNA here is from genome assembly GCA_018155175.1 of Sinocyclocheilus anophthalmus. NCBI lineage: Eukaryota > Metazoa > Chordata > Actinopteri > Cypriniformes > Cyprinidae > Sinocyclocheilus > Sinocyclocheilus anophthalmus. The sequence goes on from JADLZN010002902.1 coordinate 24,772, forward strand.
AATGGATGTGGGTGTAACAAAGACATTATGGCTAGGTCAGGTGCAACAATTAGGACTGGGCCAGACTTGTCCAGAGACATTGCGATGAAGGCAACTATGTTTAATTTATCATCCTCTATTGTCTTTAATGAAAAACACTAAAAACACTTGCCTTTCAGTTGCACATTCTCCTCCCAGGGTTTTAATGCTGTTGAGAAATGTGAACAATAGTACTGGCCTTAGCCTTCACCATCAGGCATTTCAATCAAGCCTTCCAAGCCTAGTAGACATAACTCACTCCTCCCAGTCTCTACAGCACATGTGCACACATGGTCTAAGACACATTATATGAGGAAGCAGCCACAACTGCTGCAGATTTATGTCCCCTCCCCCCTATTTTCCCACCTCACGAGGAGTGCATCTCACAGCTTTGCTCTACTCATCACAGCTTTGAAATGGACCTTCCAGTGGACCTTCCATTTTACATCAAGACAGCTGTAGCCAGCTGAAGCACGTGAATGGTAACAGGCAAGAGCAGGTGGGTGGGGTCACCCACTGCTCTGACATTCATGTACAGACAAAGTCTGCTAAATGTCAGAACACTGTGCTAAATTTTATTTTTATACTGTAAAAAGAGTATACATTAAATGGGTAATAACAAAAAACGCTAATGAAGGCTGATCTTGAACAAGATTTCTCTTTTCAAATCCCACGCTTTAAGGACAAACTGTCCTCTCTCCAACTGGTTAATTTCTTTTGTCAACCACATAAGCATTAGTCAAAGCTATTTGAGGCTTTGTTTACTTCCTTGAGTGATGCAAAACTTAAACGGATAGCTCATCCCAAAATGTTGATGCAAACCTGTATGAATTTCTTTCTTCATTCAGAAATGTCTCAGTGCCTTTATTTGTCAATACAATGAAAGTCAGTGGGGTCCCATATTATTTTGGGCGTCACTGACTTTCATTGACTTTCATCGACAAAAACTTTTTTGTTGCTGTTTTCTGCAAAAGAAACAAAAGTCATTCCGTTTAAATAAATGATCTAAACATTAATTTTTGGGTGAACTATTCTTTGAACATATTTAGTTCCTAAAGGTTTACCTTGAGTAGGCACCACTGACACAGTAAGATCCTCTCTGTTCGAAACCACCAAGCCAACCCTTCCCCCATGACTGTCCACTGAATGATCCTTTTCATCCCGCAGCCACGCCTGGAAGAGCACAGGCCCGGATCCTCCATATACAGGTTTATTAGACAGTAAGGTATCAAACATCTCACTATAAAATATAAAAGCCTGGGAGGCAACCAAGGTTCTGGCACACAGCAGAAAACAACCTCTCTCTCAGTTTCTTTTTGTTTCTCCCCTCAATCCTCATCTCAAAAACCCAAATGCATGCACTGCTACTGCAGAGAATCACCAAAACAGATTGCCAGCAGATGCAGCTGAGCAAGTGACCTACATCAGTGGAGGGCTTTGACAACGGATCCCACCCCGTACCCACCCCCACACTTCTGCCTTTCCATACAGTACATCCCCACCCACAAATTGCAGTGTTAGCACCCCACGCAGAGTTTGCGTGAGACCCTAAGCTGGCGGCTCATGCTTCAGGAAGCTGAAAATATAGCTCCACACTAGCTCCAGATCCCCTTCTTCCTGCACAGAGAAATCGACACCCATACATAGTAAATGTAAGAAAGCAAAAGAGCTCAAACTATACAGCGCTTCAGCAGTTCTGTCACCTTACGCCCTTATGGGTGGGGGGAGAAGACACAGGGCAATGGGGGGATGGTTAGGTAGGAACAGACTTGCTTTTATAAGGCTCTGCCAAAGCTAACTAAAGAATACATAAGTTCAGCAGAGTATGAAAGGTACTTATAGGAAGTGGTGGCCTAATACCAACTCTACGGTGAGTTAACTATGACTGACTTGGTTTAATGTATGGTAACGTCTGATTTATTTTTATATAGCAGCTAAAGACTGTATGCTTTTCTTCATCTGAATAAAAAATAAGAGAACTGTATTCCCCTCAGTGAGGGCTACCTGCAAAAAAAAAAAAAAAAAAAAAAAAAAAAAAAAAAAAAAAAAAAAAAAAAAAAAAAAAAAAAAAAAAAAAAAAAAAAAAAAAAAAAAAAAAAAAAAAAAAAAAAAGAAAAAAAAAAAAAAAAAAAAAAAAAAAAAAAAAAAAAAAAAAAAAAAAAAAAAAAAAAAAAAAAAAAAAAAAAAAAAAAAAAAAAAAAAAAAAAAAAAAAAAAACAAAAACAAAAAAAAAAAAAAAAAAAAAAAACAAAAAAAAAAAAAAAAAAAAAAAAAAAAAAAAACAAAAAAAAAAAAAAAACAAAAAAGGGTGGATGAGTGCATGATGAAACACCCAGGGGGCTTCAGCCTATCATATTTGAGTGAGAGAGAGATGCACCAAAGCATTGTTTGCACCACTCACACAGGAGGCTGACAGTAAAAATCAGAAAAGAAACATGCTATGTGGACAGAACTGATGCACATAGATAAATGGTTAAATGGCGTGAAGAGTGTCCACAAAAACATATGTACTCAACATATGTAACTTTTGCATTTATTTTGGGTTCATATGGTTTAAAAAAAAAACTAGAATTTTTTTTTAATCAAATATTACATTTTTGAGTAGTCACAACATTTGACATTTTACCACACAAAAAAAAAAAAAAAAAAAAAAAGTGGACCTAAAAATAGTTACCCAATTACCTAGCATAGCTAATATCTTTTAACTTCCGTTTATACTAATCTTCTTTCAAACATAAACATAGGGGCACATATAAAACTCATATGATCCCTGCATAACATCATTCCCAATTAACTAGCTGGTGCATATCCTGAATGGCAAATGCCCACTTGGGCATCTAAGGGTGCTTTTACACCTGGCCCGTTGTTTCGGAACCTGGCGCGTTTCCCCCCTTAGTTCGGTTCGTTTGGGCATATGTGACCATGGCAATCGCGCTCGGATCCGTGCCAAAACAATCGGTCAAGGCTATATCACAATGTATAATGGGTAATTACGTAAGTTCCATGAAAAGCATTAGCTTTGTTATTTTGCTAATACTTCAAAATGAACCATGTGATTTTCTGTGGGTGAGCACGTCTTCGCCATTCAAAATCAAAGTGCACTTTTTCCATTAAATAATGGCGTCTTATTGCTCTTCTTCCTAGTAGATGCATTTTAAAAATGTTTTCTCGATGAATCCTGGACTCCTGCTCAAAGTGATAAATTAATATAACGGCATCAACAACAATAAAAAACAACAACAATAAGCCCGCGAAGCTGTTGTCATTCCATCCTGACAGATGACAGCTGTGAGTGACAGCTAAGTGGAATCCCGGAAAATAAATTGTGAAACTTTGACCAATAAGAGAACAGTTTAATCGTGCGTGACTTGTTTAACAATTTGGTCCGTTTAGAAACATTTGCCGTGTGAAAGCGAACTGCACCAAGAATAAAAAGCAACATTGTAATAATTTTAATCCCCGTTTCGAAACAAAGCGATCGATCTACAGGTGTGAAAGCACCCTAACATATTCTGGTTACAAGGTAGCAGGCCAGGGGTGTGGAACGGATTATAGTTTTAGACAGAGAGAGTAGAGTCCCTGTTGTGAAGCCATCCCCCTCACACTGAGCCCCACCCCGTCCCAGCCTTGGCACTGTGCCCAGCACAGGGTAGAAGTGCCCAGGTCCCACCCATCCAAACCTTCCACCTGAACCACGGGCAGGATGACTGCACAGGATGCCACGTCTGTAAATAGCCCAGCACAGAGGAAAGAAAAATGGCTGACGAGTCAGGTTAATTTTGCATGTATTTGCTATAAACCTGGGAGGAGGGTGTTCTAGGAACTCGCTGCTTTAATTCGCACTTGAACCAATGTCTGATCTATTGTTCAAGTGAGAACATTTGACCACGTACACTGCTTTTGTACATACAACGAATTCTGTAGCAAAACAATGCCATCTATACATTGTGCACACTACTGTATCTCCCGGGACTATAGAAGACAATACAAAGGGTCACGTAAGGAACATAAGAGTTCACGGGCCAAACAAAAAAGCTAATCAACCGTGAAATATGTCATTATGGGCTTTGCTTATGTGCATGATAAAGAAGGGTGCTGCTGGTGATTGAAACTAATGCGTACTAGCCACACACAGTGGCAGCATGACCTTTACTGATGACCCTATCCATAGTGGGTCAATAACCATGTGTTTCATAATAGGCAAAGTAGACAATAGACTACATCAGGCTGAGTTAGGATTCAAAATTCAATGTTTTAATTTGAACAATCTCGTTAATATTAGGTAAGGGTCATCAGTTTGTTAAAATCCCGTCCTGTCTTTGGTGGCACAATCTACCTATTAGCATCTTTCCCCCAACAAAGCTGCTTTAGCCAGTCTTGCTCGTCAATTTGTGACAAAATCTGTTTTCTCCTATTCTCCATAGCATTTCGGGTTAGAGAGAAACCCCACCTCCTCATATTTGCAGGAGATCAGACAAAGCTGTCTGATAACCTTAGACCCTCGACCTAGCTGTGTTCCCCTTCTTTTCACCAACCCACTCAGCACAATGAGCAATTTGTGTACCACATTCGCTCTCATCTTCTATGTCCCACCGCTCCACTTGCTCATACTTACAATCTCAATGCAGCGGAGGATTACAAAAACCTCTGAGGCCTAGGAGGTGATCTCATTTAATCTCCCTTGCATAGCACATCATGCAACAGTGTGATCTGAGGCATGCTATCAATATTCAAGACTCTCTGAAGTACTTAGTGGCTTGATGTGGTAACATGCCCCTCCACTCCCCTGGAGATATTCCCATGAGTATAAGAACTAGTGATACAGGTCCTGAGTAGCCCAATCAGGATAATGAGTCTAGGAACTGGGCCCAGATGACATTATGGAGTTGTACAGGGAGCAGATTAGATTATGGGGCGAGGGAGATTAACCCAGAAGACAGGGGCCACATGTACCCATTCTGATCACGAGGGTTCGTCATGGGTTTGCCATTGAAAGCAATTTGTGAACCTAATGAACTGTTTCATTTAGCCTTAACTTTCAAAAAGTATTGGAAGAGAATTATAACAAACACAAGTCTGGTGAATACCATACCTTAAAACTTTTAATGGGAAAGTGAGTTAATTGAATGCAGGCTAGTTAAAGGAATATTCTGGGTTCAGTACAAGTTAAGATCAATCGACAGCATTTGTGGCATAATGTTGATTTTCAACAGGAGTGAATGGGGCCAATTCAGAAACTTTAAAATACTCCCGGATTCAATAGTATTCCCACAAGACAAAAACAATACAGATGGAAACCTGATTTTAGTGTGCATGTAATAGTAATGGTTTGTAAGTAGTAATGGCTTACTACTCTTTTGCGTAAATTTACATGCAGTCTGTTGCCAAGATGACACTTAAATCGGTAAAACCCTAAAATTACTTAATTTAAACAGATTTACAGCGCAACACAAGTTTTAATAGTAGAAAATTATGTATTTTTCTGCTTTAAATTCTGTAATTCTCTATTGTAAGATACGTAAACCTCACGTAACCTTGATTTTTACTTTTTGTTTTTTTATAAAATGAGGTACGAGTTGAATTTATATTTTGAGTTAATCAACATTATGTTGTTTGCACTTAACTTAAATTGAACCCAAAATATTCCTTCAATGCTGAAAGGAAAACAATGCTTTATTGCATTACATTAAATCTTTAAATGTGTAGAAATCTAATGCTGTTGAGGTATAAGTACTAATACAGCAGTTTCACTTTGAACAAGAATTATTCAAGTCAGGTATTGCATGCAAAACACTTTCAGAGGAACTACACTTATGAGAAAAAGTCACATGCACTGAAAGGACACCAAGTCTTGTGCATAGCTAACAGCCAGAATGTCACACCCATGGCCTTGGCAGTCTTCTCAAGCCATGTCACTTCTTCTTCCTGAACTGAAACTTGCAGGTTTGTGAAAATTGTTTTGTTTTGTTCCCGGATTGCCCCACACCCATTTCATCTGCGTATGAATACCACAGGTTCCTTTTCTCGTCACAAGTCAACTGTGGCTTAATAAAGTAATGAGAATGTTATAAATTATCATCTGCAAGCATATTGTGCACCATTACAGTTAACAACTCATCAAATGCAAACCAAGCATCTCTCTCAATCTGTCCATCTGTGTTTATAAGGATGATTAATGAGCCCTTCCTTATCCAGCCACATGCTAGTTGGAATATTTTCCTTTCTTTCTACCCTTTCCAACTTTCCTGTGTGTCCTTCTTTTTTGCCTTGAGACTGGGCATAGCCATAAAACATCAAATACAAATATTATTCTTGATGCTCCTAGGCCATGAACTAATCTTAACATGATAATAAACTCTAACAAAGTGGAGATAAAAGTTCAGGATGCACCCAGACAACAGAGGCAGTGCCAGTACAGCCAGACTAAACTGAAAAGGTCCTCTCGGAAGGTCACAAGAAGGTTATTTTACCAGACTTATCTCAGTGAGGGACACTCTGTAACCACAGGTGACCACAGAATTTCTGAGGGCAAGCACTTACAATACATAGTCTTTCTTTAAAAAGAAAACAAAGCTACAAATAGACCCAGAACCTAAAATTGTGGGCTTGGCAAACGTATGTGGTTTAAGGCAGTAAGCAAGATGAAAAGGGTCATTTCAGTCCGCAAACAAGTGCTTTACAAAGTTATGTGAGCTAGTAACAAATTCTTGGGGAGGGAAATAACACTTAAAAGACTTTGCACTGACATAGTTATCTATACTAATGCAATATTGTATAGTCTTCAGAAGTACAAAGTTAAAAGTTCCTTCCATTGCTGTTTAAACAACTGCATTTGCTGCAGTGCATTTCAAAGTGGAGCCCTTTGCCACATTTCTGTGCCGTTTGATCATGACAGTACATCTGCTCCAGCTCCATCATAAAACGCCTTCTTTTTCCAGCAAGCTTGCACTTGTGATGGTTCGAGCCCTCCCCCTTTCCCCTGGACCTACTCGTTCAACAGAATAACACGAGAACACTGAAAAGGTCTAGCAAACAAATGAAAAATAATTAGTTACACTTTATTCCTAAGTTGCTAAGACAGAAAAATGCAAAAAAAGAAACAAGAATCAAGACCTGTTGCATTTTTCAGAAATGACTAATTGTTTTCACGAAAGCAGTTTGACTAGTGTGACTGCATCTCTGCGAATGAAGGAAAGCCCCAGAGCCCAAACTGTTATCCTACCGCTACAGTATACGACTCCATTGGCGACACTAAAGTAAAAAGCTGGATGCAACTTTCTGTGCCCAATTCTAGCTGGATTAAGACAAATGATTCAAAGCAGGATTCAAACCAGAACCAGCAGGAAATTCAGAGCATTTTCTGAAGTCAGATGAGGTCTGCAGTTCTTTTGTCTCCCCAAGTTTGTTTTTATGACTCTGTGTTCCCCTTTCAGTTCAAAAGCAGTGCATTGCTGAGAGAAAGATCCATCTTCTCTTTGCTCCATTGGTAGAGACTGATGGAAAATTTGCTGAGTGCTTAAGAAAGGCGCCCAGAACGGAGCAGGTTGGCTGAGCCTGGGCTGCTGAATTCAAATGACCCACATTCTCTGATTACCAAAACAAATGAGATGGAACACTCATTGTTTAACCGAATCATGGTCCGATCGCAGACTGGTGACTACAGTGAAACCCAGTCTAAAGTCTGCAATTTAGAGAACAGCCCAACTGAAAGACAGGAAGTGAGGGAGGTCTTATATACACACTATAAACAAATTCACCACAAACGATGAACTGAGCTGTTTATCTGCTCTAAATGACTTACTTTGACATGTCATCACAAAACCAGACACATAACCAACACCAACACCATGGAACGCAACTGAAGCTGGAGATTTACAGAAAAATATGACAGAATGCAGGGTGGTATGGGGTGTGTTCTGAGTCATAAACATTCCATTATATATACTGTAAAAGACCCAACGTATTATCAAGCAAAGTAGACGTCATGCCCACATTGAGTACTTCAAAGCTTTAAAGTTATATATTATATACTGTACAAGATTTTGACTTTTTGTCCACAAACAACAGTCGTCCCATCAAGCATTATTGGTAGTACATTCTGACTGTTTTTTTTCTTCTACCTGATGTAATTTCAAAGAAGACAGTTCAAAATGGTAACGTTAGGTCATCATAAGCAAGTAGGTCAAATTTTCAAAACACAATAACCACAAGGGATGAGTCATTACAGTTGATTAATTAGGTTCTGGATTAGTGAGGACAATTAGTTTATTTAGATTTTGTTATATATTATTTCTAGATTTTTTGCAGCAGTGCTTTAATTTCAATGCTAACACAACAGCTATCAATTTTGCACAGTAAATACGGTCTACCTTAAAATCTATAAATGACTGTGCAAACCTACAAATTTTCAAAGACAGTATTGCACATCCATTGTAATCAAAATAGACACGTCTCCTCCCCTAATATTCAGATAACTGTGCTCGACCATGTGCTTTCCAATTACAAATTCTTAAATTTCTACATTTCATAAAATATGCAGAGATGATGATAAAGAACTGAGTGTATCAGTTGACACCAGACGACTCAATCTGATCTATTTTGCCTGATAAAACACATTGCACTGTCTGAACATTCATTATTTTTAGTAACCAGGGGTGTGTATCGAAAAACCCTGACACAATTTACACTTCTGCGGTTTATCTCTGATCTGACGCTACAATACCTTTAGGTGTCAAGAATGTTTCAATTTAGAGCAGGGTTTCCTGTCAAAAGGTCCATCTATTGCCTGAAGTGACAACAACAAGGCATTAATAAAATGGTAACAGCAGCAATACACGTCACGACGCGTGAAAATGCGCAGCAGAACGTACAATTACTTTTCTAACTGTATTTTCCAACCCAACCGTCAATTATGAAGGCGTTGAGGTCAGCGCTGAGGGCGGGTTCTCTGCGCGGTTCAGCGCTCGGCTGGTCGAGTCTGTTGCTGGCCAGATCAGCTGGCATTCTGTCCGACGGGGGTGTGGCACATCACAACAAAGAGCTTAACAGTCAAACAAGCAACCGCAGAAGTCTCACCAACCCCCCTTGCATATATCCAAAGGACTAACGCAAAGAAAACCCAAATATGCGCGAACCTGCTGTTTTTGGACTTTCTAAGGCGTTTGTTGTCTGCACCGAGCGCTATTGCCAGTGACTTTCGCAAACTACCGCCTCCTGAAACTATAGCCTACAAGACTTTTATGAGCGATTACATCATGGGGTGCCGACACTTTTTGCGCCAGCAATGTGTTCGATTTAATTGCGAGCAGATTTTTGTGCGAAGGTATTGAATGTATAGAGTACAAATGTGTCTGTGTGCATGGGCACGCGCGCACACATGTTGTAAATAGTTTTTTTTTCTGTTGAATGTTTATTTTATAGTACATTGTTGTCACTGTTATTATTTTTTTATTGACATTCCTGCCACTTTATTTTATTTATGTTTTTTTCTGTCACCGTTTTATTGGGTGCATTAATGCGCTGGTAATATACGCAGAACAATCGTGCCAATAAAGTGCTTTTAACTCGAAACTGAAAACTGGTTTATTGGGCATGTGTGTGTTGAGTTGGCTCAAATAGGAGGCACCGGGGGAGAAGAACAGTTGCTGTTTACCGTGTAGTTTCCTCATAGTGGGCGTGACAGTACGATGCTACTTACCGCGAATAACAATTTATTTCCTTTAAAACGACTAGTTACAGTAAATTCATGTTTAATAAAGATTATCACGGCAACACAACAGTTGTCCAATCAAGTAAAAACTGAACTTGTGCGGAACACAGTGTGCCCAAAGTGTGCGAATGCGTAAATGTCGCGATGTTTACATTGGATCTGCGAAACGGCAATTACACTTGGCAGGAATGGAAACTGACCTGTGTGTGTCCTTAGGTGGGCTTTGAGATGGGACGATTTGCCATAAACTTTTTCACAACCTGAATAGTGGCATTTGTGCTTTTTCTGTGGGGGTTCTTGTTCAATTCGACCCCTAGATCGTTTGCTTCTTTGTTTAAGAGCAGGGTAGCCGGTGATGGTGGTGGTAGGTGTGGCAGAGTTCCCATCATCTCTGGTTAGGGTTGCTGTTGGTGGCGTGCTCTCCTCCTTTATTTTTGCCTGCTCGGCAAAATTGGTGGGGGTCTGTTGATTAAAATCCGCCAGAATTCTCGCCACCACAAAAAGAGATGAGTTGTCCTTCAAAGGCTCCTTGGTTTCTTCTCCATTCCTCTGTGCAGCCGCAGTTTCGGGCTTGATCTCTCTGTTCCCTTTTGGACCGTGGACAATTGCTTGACTGGACATTGACACAAGGCACTCAGCTGCGAAGTGATCCATTTCGTTGACGAGTAGAAGTTGTTTCTTTATGACATTCAAACCCAATCTGAACTCAGTAGATCCCTTTGTGTGATGCTGAATAGGCAGCTCACATAAGCAAACTCACTTTGCACTATCTTACCGGCTTTTCAGCAACACTGACATCCTGCATGTAAATCATGCGAGATCGAGCCGTGAGCGTGCCACACCGACTGCTTTCGTCCTTTAGAGATACGTTTCCGGCGATGAGAGCTCTGAAAACTTGTCTGGATTAAGTATCAAAACTCCCATCGTGGCTGTAGTCATCACAACGTTAAGGTGACAGTATGCTGTGCGCCGATTAGAGCTGATTGTATCCATGCTGGGGGCGTGTCGGCCGGTAGCGTATGGCAACGTCACCGAACCGGCGCGCACTCATTGGATGGCGATGTGTCCCGGAGTGCACTGCCTTACTTGCCCCCACCAAACTTTTAAAAAGTAGGCCTATAAAATAAACTTCACTCAGAATCTAAATTCATGTGTAAGACATGCATTGATAAGTGTGAGAATGGAGTCTATTTTTAAAATAATATATACATATATCATGTAAATGGTAAAATTACTAAAGATTCCCCCTCACCCTCCCACTCAAATCAGTTTTGTAATGACTCCAATCCCACATTTTTTTTGTATTATTGTAATTTAACAGGATTTCTAATGTACAGTGTGAGATCCCTATAGTGAAAATGCTTCTATTTAGCATTTTTATTAGGCTATTAATTGCAAATATATATTATCAGCATAATATTTGTATAAAGTTGAACTGAAATAACAATTATTATTATTGATGTGATTTCATTCCTTGTCTTTGTTTACTGCATAATATATACAGTATATCTAAGAGCATATAGGATTGTCTCACTGAAGCATGACATCTTGGTTTATCCATTCTGTTGTAGTCAGTTGCAAGCCATTTCCAAGAGTTCACTCTTATTTCCCTCTTTATAAGTGGCACTCGTTTAGGTTGTAAAAATCAACCGTATTTCATATTATCTACTCTATGAGAAAGCAATGGTTGCTATAATAGGTCTATCTTATGTTGCTGGAGTAGCCCCCATATAGATTGGAAACAATACTGTAAAATATTTATACAGTTGGCTCCACTGAGTCAAAGACTCCATGGGTCTGGAAGTGACAAATCATTTCAAAATAAGTAACGCTCAGGCACAAAATCCCAGACTGGAAAATATATTCATATTCCTGCATTTCACAAACAGACTGTGGGGGTGAAAATTGAGATCAGTGTTTCAAAAGTTACTTAATCTTTTTCATATGAAAGCAGGAGAGGAGTAAAGAAAGGGCTGAAGCCCACCACTTCAGCTCTAACGATGCACTGTTCTCCTGTGGGAAAGTATGTACTCTCTTTCAGTCCTATTCACAATAGACTTCTCTGGAAAGTTCCAAGTGTTCATTGAGAGCAAGTCTACATGGCATTCAGAGAGCCATCTAGTTGTATTACTTTACATTTTCTTTCAATACTGGGTGTTCTTGCGTTTCATGCAGTGTTCATGCAGGCAAATCCTATCACAGCATAATGACAAGACGGCAGTTCCTATTTCACAAGATGGCTGCCTCAAAACCCAAATGGAAGAAAGTACAACCAAAAAAGATTAATTTAAAAAAATAATTTATTTACAATTATGCTATATGGTCTTATTTTAAATTTTTTGATAATCTGCACTTGGTCTGTAATTCAATAATCGGTATAAGATACACCTAACATTTTTGAGCGTTATTACTCCATAATACATCACATTATGTACTGGTTTGCCTGACCGTACAATACCAAGTACTTCTGCAAAATGCAGACAATTTAAATGAAACTCAGAGTCCCACACATTGAACAACCCACTATATCGTTCTCCTATTATAATTTGAGTTCTTTTCTCAACAATCACCAAAATGTTTCAGGAGTAGGTTGAATCACATTCTCAATTTCACCACGCGAGTGAGATGACTCAGCCATTCAGCTATACTATCAAGAAACATCACATTCTCCTGGGGCTCTGCATCATTACTAATGATTGTTGCACATGACCTCTCGGGTTTTGAGATGTAATCCCAGTGGATTTACGAACAGTTTGTGAGGACAGCTTGACCGCACCACCAGGTGGTACAGCCCAATCAAGGCCATGCTGTCCTAGAACACAAAGCCCATATACTGTAGCTGTGTGGACTGATTAGACTGTTTCCTTTTAGGGCACTTGCCATATTTATTCATATTGTACATACTTTATGTTTTTATCAATATAAACTTGATTTAATGAGATCTGAGGCTCAATCTGCCTCTGTTAAAATTAAAAGTGCATTTTGTTTTCTTCTTAGAAGAACAAGGCTGATGTTTTCCATCCAAAGAAAAGTGGAAAGAGAGACAGACAGATGAAGGAGAGATAGACTGCTGACAGACAGGGTGATAGATGATAGTCAAACGATTGCGGGAAGATAGACTGATGGATGGATGGCAGATAGACAGAAGATTCTTAGATGTCAAGTTCCATCAAAGCTTTTATCCCTTTTACTAGGCCAACTATACGTTTCAAAATCGGTTGGTTGGACCCGATACTTTTCCAGTCATGACTCATGTGGGTTGTGCATGTGATTCCTTTCCCTCACTGGACAAGTAAAGAAGAACAATAATGTGGCACTTCTTACACTGTCTCTCATAATCACCACTTGACTGCACGGTTCCCAACAACGTATTATCATGACCTGAAAGTCTGATTGGCAAACACACCTCAATGGACTGAAGGTCACATAATACAGTTCGGTTTGTCGTCTTTCCGTGAAAGCTATAAATTAGAAATGACCTGCACTCTCATCACGGCCTGACTCTGATAACTAGGGCTTGACTGCTGTAAAACGATTTTGTGTTTGCTATTTGTTTTCTCTTTCTCTTTCTCTTTCTTTCATTTTGTGTGTTTTATATTGAAGTTATTGTAGCCTTGTCAATGTCAATTCAGCAGCTCTGGCACATGTGAAACTCAGAGGCTGTTTACTACTTGTGGTTTAGCTTTGTTCTTTTGATCTACAGTTGGGAAACATATCATTTCCCATCATGCATGTAATAACTCTCTTCCTGTTCGTCTTCAGACAGTGCCCTCTGATCTAGGACCAGCTTTGTCTCAGCCCAATTCTGATCGTAACCTTCAAAAGAGAAACCACAGAACTGGTCTCAGATCAGCACCCAAAGACAACTTAAACAAAACCTTCTGCGCACTAACAACATATAACAAAAGTGCTTAAACCTACAAAACAAACTTGATCATGAGAATAAAAACCTGCACAAAGTTCCCGAATAACATCGACAGTGCATTGCATAATATAGTGACTGGTCAATCATTTCACATGTTGAAATTTCCACCCATGTCCTTGGCAAGAATCCTGACCTCAATTACTACCGTGGATCACGCTGTCCTGCTCTGTTGTATCCCAAACAGCCCAGAACAAACATCTCACTTAAAGGTACATGAGCTGAGCTTCAACCAGAGACTGGGCTTTTGTTTTGTCTGTTGAAGGAGACTAGAACACAATGAGAAAAATTAAGCTATAAACAAACAGCTAGTCCAATATATAAAGCAGTTCTGAATAAACTAATGATGGTGAGGTAAATGTAGTATAGATGTTGAGAGAAAAAGCCATAATTCACGATTCATGCAAAGACAAGTTAAGGATTTCATGCTTCTGAGAGACAAAAACAAGTCCAAACTGCAGGTCATTTAATCAGTGTCCAGATTTTGGCTTTGGTCCAGCTGGATATTCAGGTTACACGTGCCACAGGTAATTTATATACTTCTCTATCTCAACAATAAAGCAGTGAATTTTCATTTACAATTTGAGCTATAACAGTTAAGCCACTTTAATGACCCCATGAAATGAAAATAGTAGCTTTTAGTTTTATGCCTTAGTCCATGTGCTACTTTACTCTTAAATGTTGCATAAATGGGTATTTAAAATGTATAGTCGTTGTCTTTCGGGAAAACAGACCAAAAACACTGATGACTCATCCTGCACCACAGATTTTTGTCCAATCAATTGCTTTTTAGATTGAGAAAGTCCCACCCATAAATACAATAGATAGATGACAAGAAGGTCATATTAGTTATGCTAATTAGTAAAAATCAGTGACATGCTAAGTGTAAATTGATTTTATAAGGCTGATGCTTGCTGAGGCTAGCAGCAATCCACTCTGAAGCAATGCTGCGGGGAAAGGCTTTGTCTGCTTCACACAATACAGCTTAAAAAGAACAAATTGTAACAAACTCTCTTTAGCTATGTTTGCTCACTGCCTGTGAGAAGCATCTCTATTCACGAGGCATCAATCAGTGGGCTGGTGGGACATGTCTGATGGAGGAAGAGGAGGAAACCTTCATTTATCTCTATCTCTCCCTTCAACCACACAGTTTGACCCTCATGCTCTGCATTAGCACGCCTTGATGACGACATGTATAGAGAGCTTCTAGCTGACCCCTATTCAAACTCAACAGTGATGTGTAATGTACATGTGCACTATCACACAATGGCATGGCCTTAGGGTACACATATGTAATGTACTCAATGTAGGACTTTTCCTGTTCTTTATCAAAAGACGTAATCATTACTAATGGAGTTCAGCAGTGAACACCCACTTTTACAGTAGCCTTTGGTAAAGGATTTTCCCCATGCATTTTCTTCATAGTGTTTTCAATTCAGTATATAAAAATAATTTGGAGTAATAATACATTTAAATCATATTTCTGTATTTTAATCAAATAAATGGAGCCTTGGCGAGCATAAGACTCGTACACTTTACGTAAGGTTCCCTTTGCTACCATTATTTCAGGTCATGACCAACTCTCGGTACGATAAAATCTTTTATTATGTTAAAAGAACATGCATAGGTTTGGTCTAGAAGATCCCCCGTAGCAGATCTAGGTGGATGGTGCTGGGGAGGCGGTGGGCTAAGATGAGGACATGCATAGTGCGCAGATTTAGCATCCATTGAATACATCATGGTTATATAGGTAAACGGTAATGAGTACGTGAATCCGATTGCGGAAACATTGAATTAATAACCATCGAACGCAAGAGAATTTCAGGCTGAACTATCATTTACCACATTAGTTAACAGAAACCTTAACATGAAAAACTTTTTTAAAGCATTTAATTAATCTTACGTTAATGTTGATTCCCAGCACTTACTCCTACTTATTAAAATCAAACGTTGTTTCTATTAAAGGGGTCATATGACGTTGCTAAAAAGAACATTATTTTGTGTATTTGTGTAATCCATGCGTTTATGCGGTTTAAGGTTAAAAAAACACATTATTTCCATATAATGTACATTACTGTTTCTCCTCTATGCCCCGCCTTTAAAAAACACGTTGATTTTTACAAAGCTCATCATTCTGAAAAGCGAGGTGTGCTTTGATTTGCCAGCTATCCAGTGCATTGTGATTGTCTGAATACCTCAAGTGTGTGACGAAAATGTTACACCCCTTAACATACTGTGATGCCGTCTCCCAGCAGGACGAGACAAAACCAATAAAACCCATTACAAATTAGGCATTTGTTGCATCCAGTGGGGACATAATTACTGATTATAATGACTTAAACTGTCTTTTTTACACGTTGTAGGCTACTGGTTCAGGAAACAGTCCTCATCCATTCTCCATAAAATGCACAGCACACATCTGAATATTTGGGTTGAACTGTTCTGAAACAGTGTTGTAAATACAGCTTAACCACTGTTGTGTCCTCTTTTGGAAGGCCAAACAAAGTAGTTTCGCGTTCGCAACGAAACACACAGTGACTCCATGGCATGGCAGTGGCAGCAACAGCAAGAATTAAAGTTACACCTTCTTTCTTTGCATAAACATTTGGGCAGCGTTATGCAAATCTTTCCACATAGTGACATAGACATGTGGGGGCATTTAGAAATGACCTTTTAGGTAGCTTGGCTTTACCTTTTATAAAGAATATCTCTTTGGATTTGAGACTTTACTCTTTGCAACGTTACAGATCTTCTTTATGCACCAAGAGCTTGTAACACTCCAAAGAGAAAGGACAAATGAAATCGCATCATATGACCCCTTTAAGGTTATTTAATGAACCTGAGCTAACACTGACTAACAATGAACAGTTGTATTTTTATTAACTAACATTAACAAAGATTAATAGATACTGTAACAAATGTATTGTTCATTGTTATTTAATGTTAGTTAATGCACTAAACAACAAATGGAACCTTACAGTAAAGCGTTACAGAGAATTCTTTCAGATAAACATTTAAAAAACATAATTATTCCAAACTTTTGGCTGCCAGTCTATATAATACACTTTTTAAACTTTATATACAAATATAAATGTAGTTTGAGATGTAATTTATAATACTTCATTGCATGAGTGGGCATTTCTCTTTCCAATAACAGTTTCTTCTCTGATTGGTGGATCTCAAACTAGTGGTAGTGTAGGTTTTGTTTAGTTTTTTTTTGCAGAGAATTTGGTTATTTAACACAATAAAAAAAAATATAACTTGACTTGTGGTTGAAATGAATCATACCACTTGTAATCCCACTGACCAGCTTGGAGTTTTATGGTAGTCTTCAAAGGATATTTTATCTTTAAAAGAAAAAAAAAAAAAATATATATATATATATATAGTAATCTAAATATAAGAGAATATAATATATAATATATACTAGTATCAATATATATATACTATATATATTTCTTTTTTTTTTTTACTGCAGTATCCTACTGTTGTGCCTCTCCATGGGCACATCTAGACTCACATTATAACATCTGTGCCAACAAACTTTGTCATGCGAGATAAACTATGGAAATTGAAAATTGAACATCAATATTCCAACATCCAAATCTCACAGCGGATGTCAATAGGCTTTACATATTAAAAGCCAAACAGGCCGTGCCCTCTAGCAGCTAATGAGAGGACCGATTAATAAGGCTCTCATTAAACGAGAACAAATCCTTGTGAAACACAGAGAGCTCACCGGTTGGATTTGAAGTCAACTGCCAAACTGAAGCACCATAATAATGGCTAAGACTATTAAATGTAATTTTGAACTCTTAAGATTTATTTAATATTGTCCTTATTCAATATTGTTTAAAAATCACTACAAAGAAGTGGATTGTTCCTATTAACGTGTTCTCGAGGGATTTTCAGCTTTCAGAAAAAACTGTTCTGAGGGCGGACCAACTGACCACAATAAAAACAAGAGTAAACACAAATGACCACTGACTCTTTTTTGGAAAGTTTAACTCCATAGGCCTGCATAGTAAACATCTATATTTTGAATTATATTATATGAAGCCAGTGCAATGGGCGTGCATTTCTGCTTTCAAACATATTGTTTGTCAGGAAATCTTATGAAACCAAAATAATTATTGCAGCTGGTAGTGTGTGAAATATGCCATCTTCAAGTGCTTGTGATTTCACGGCTAAATTTGTTCTTTTGGAGATAAACAAATACCCCAAAAGACTGTGATAAACAGTATATGTAGGTAGCCATGGGAAATAATACAATAATATATTTTTCAATAAACAAGCAGTATGTGGGCTTTAACTACATAATTAATTAGCTGACCTCACTCTTGTTGCGTAATGCATGGTTTTTATGACTTTTTTTTTTTTTTTGAGTGCAGGAAGTATAGGTATTATTGCATGTACTCACATGCTGAGGTTGTAAAGTATTTGTTATTATGGCCTTGAATGGAATTCATTAGTCACTCTATATCTATAGCTGACACATGCTCTTTACATTCACAATTGAACTTTGGAGACATAAACAATCAAGCACTGTACACAAAACCACTGTTATCGAGTTGCATAACATATAGTGAGGTAAAATTGCAGGCAATAGTGAGGTAAAATTGCAGGCAATAGTGTGCGCTATCTCGAAAAAGAGCTCTGAGAATTAGGGAGGAAGCAGAGATGATTGTATCACTTTTTTGGTTTGTTTATTTATTCTGAAAATATTTAGCCTTAAGCTATGAAATGTAGACTGTAGAAACATATAGTGGCCATTAAAATTATAACTAAGGTGCCTCAGTTAAAGTCACAATGTAATTGAAGTAGCGACCAATCCTTTCTTCAACACTGTGATGTACAAGTGAATAAAGCAAAACATGTAAGGTGAGTCTTGGCTCAATCCACTGGTTGTTGATTGGATGGAGTCAAATATAAAGTGAACTTGTATTCAATCTTAAGAAATGGGTGGGGTTTAAACAGATATAATGATTGGAGAAGTCCAGCATATGTCACCAGAGAGAACTCCGTTATTTCACCGGAAGATCGATTGAGTTACGTATAACATTGTAAATAAAACATTAAAAAGAAAAAACATAGACATGGATGAGTCATTTACAATAATATCAATAAAATGCATTTAGAAAACAGAGGTTCCATTTCATGCATACTATATAAGCAGGAACTTTAGTCTTTGCAACTTTACAGATCTTCTTTATGCACCAAGAGCTTGTAACACTCCAAAGAGAAAGCACAAATTGAAATCGCATCATATGACCCCTTTAAACTGTGATCACATTAAATCCAAATTCGGTCATATTAAAAATATTTTATGACAAGACACCCATTATCTGGTACTTGCCTAAAAAGACAGGTATATGATGTGCATTGTTAACAGATTACATTAAATAAGGTTACTTAGACTATAGCCTTACCTTGTCTGCACCTATGGAGAATTTTTTTTTTAAAAAGCATCCCCCCTCTGTTTTCTTTACAAATCGCACCCTGTATACAAGTATGCACACTACAGACACATGAAAGTAGCTCATTACATTAACAAATTGTTGTGTTCACAAGTGTCTGTAAGAGAAGCAAAAGTCTCAGATTTGTGAATGTGATTTGAGAACCAGATCAGTCTGATTCATGAATTAATCATTCACTGTTTTTGTGAACTGGACCAACTGATTCATTTAAAAAAATCCAACTAAAAAGACTCGTTCATGAATTGGTCATCACTAGACCTACTTTTATTTTATTTTTTTGACATTTCAGAGCTTGAAAGTTTCAGTCCCCATTCATTTTCAATACAACATTCTTTAGAAGAAAGGGAAAAGTCACATTTGAAACAATAGGGTGAGTAAGTAATGATGCCATGGGGTGAAATATCCCTTTCATTTGAGAGGCATTTTCTAAAATGATGTATCTACTACTAAAATAGATTTTTAATTGCACTGTCCATTTCAAATAATACCATAATGGTAGCCACAATAAGATGAATTCTACCCCTAGACCAAAAACAAAACCCTCCCCCGTTGTGTGCACATTCTTTGTCTGCTTGTTTTGATCGGAGTGCAGCGAGTCAACGGGTTCAAAAGTGGGCGAGGCTCATCGGGGCTGCGCAGCGTTCAACTCTCTTTCCCCAAACCCACTGAGATTGAGGTCTCTGCAGAGCAAAGGTAGGCGTTTCTGAATTTGTGGGTGTTTTCAAACTGCAGGGTGTTTCTCAATCATGCAATCACAATGATCTCCCTTACCTAACCCCACCCCTAAACCTACCGTCACTATGACGTTAGCCAATCAGGAAACTTGGTCTAAAAACGCCCCGATCTGGTAACTCCCATTACTTTCCTGCAGAGACCTATACTTGGGACCCACTGTGCGCTGTCTCCCACGACGAAACATGTGTTAGTCCAGCGAGAAAACTTACATTTTTTTCTCTCTCGCAGCCTTACCAAAAACTGCAGCGTTCCACAAACTTTGTACACTTTGTTTGTCCTCCAGTGACCTGCTGCAGACGTGAGTACATCCAGTTCCTGTGATATTAATAGCTCCCCTGCGTCACCAAATTGTGCTAGATGGCTCTGCTAGACACGCGATGCTAGCCAAGCGCACAGCAACGCATTCGCACTCCAAACAAACATCGTTATAAAACAGATATCTATCGGGCATCAGATGACTGTCTAGGTCGGATGTGGGAACGTGTGCACAAGTCATAACTGATGCATTGATTCTTCAGAAGGGCTCACCAGGAAGTGGTTATCCTAATTTTTTTATTATTATTATTATATTATTATTTCTAAGAGTATTATCTGCTTAACAGTAATCTTTTAAGAGCAACATGCGTGTGGAATGCAATATTCAAATGAAAGTGCATAAACTTAGGTAATTTAATCATGAAAAATTATAAATTATAGACTAGGTTAGAGGGAGCCAGTGGGTGGAGAACTGTTGAATCAAACTAACTCATCAACAGGGGCATAGCCACCATTTCAAAAGTGAAGGGGACAGAAATGTCAAATATAATACCTTTGATTTTTTTATTATTATAATTTTTTTAATTGACAGGTTTTATTATTTTCATATCTCTTATATTTACAGTGCCTTGCGAAAATACTCATACCCCTTCATTTTTTTGACGTTTTGTTAAGTTGCTAACTTGCTTGCTTACTTTTTTCCCCACATCAATCTACACTCCATACACCATAATGGTAAAGCAAAAAACAGGTTTTTAACATCTTTGTAAATTTATTAAAAATAAAAAAATCTGAAATAAGTACATTGCATAAGTACTCATACCCTTTTCTGGGACAGTTTAAATTTAGCTCAGGAGCATTCAAATTGCTTGTAGATATTACTACACTTCAAGCGAAGTTAACCTGTGGCAAATTCAATTGAATGGGTATGATTTGGAAAGGCACACAAGTCTTAATAAAAGGTCTAACAGCTGATAATGCATATCAGAGCAAAAACCAAGCCCTGATGTCAAAAGAACTGCCTGTAGAGCTCAGAAACAGGTTTGTGTCAAGCCACACATCTGGGGAAGAGTTCAGAAATAAAATCTGCTTCATTGAAAGGTCACAGAAGCATGTAGCCTCTGTTACCCTTAATGGAAGAAGTTTGAAACAACCAGGACTCTTCCTAGAGCTGGCCTCCTGGCCAAACTGAGCAGTTGATGGAGAAGGGTCTTGGTTAGAGTGGTGACCAAGACCATGATGGTCACTCTAGTTGAGCTCCATGATCATATATGGAGATAGGAGAAACTTAGAAGGACAAACATAACTGCAACACTCCACCGATCTGGGCTTTATGTCGGAGTGGCCAGACTCAATCCTCTCCTCAGTGAAGACGCATGAAAACACACTTGGATTTTGCATAAAAACACCTAAAGGACCCTCAGACTCTGAGAAACAAGAGTCTCTGGTCTGATGAACCTCAATTCCAAGCATCAGTTTGAAGGAAATCAGGCATTGCTCATCACCTGAAGAGTACCATCCCAAAAGTAAAGTGTGCTTTTCAGTGGCAGGGACCAAGGGAGTCGTCAGAGTAGAAGATAAGCTCAATGAACCAAAATATTGCGTTAGCCTTAATGAAAACCCAGTCCAGAGCATTCAGAACCTCAGACTGGGCAGAAGGTTCACCTTCCAACAGGACAATGAACCTAAGCACACAGCAAGAGTGGCTTATAGATAACTGTGTGAATGTCCTTGAGTGGCCCAGCCTGAGCTTGAACCCAGTCAAATAATTCTGGAGAAACTTGAAAATGTGCATTTGCTCCCATCCAACCTGACAGAGCTTGAGAAGTGAAGAGGTGAGGTGAAGAATGGCAGATAATTGCCAAATGATGATGATCAAAGCTTGTCGCATCATACCCAAAAATACTTGAGACTGTAAAGGTGCTTCAGCTAAATATTTAGTTATACTTATGCACTGTACTTGTTTCAGTTTTTTTTTTTTTTATTAATTTACGAAGTTGTGACAATTCTGTCTTTGCTTTGTCAGTATGGTGTATGGAGTACAGATTGATGTGGAAACAAAGTAATTTAAAGCAGTTTAACATAAGGCAGCAACATAACAAAATGTGAAAAAATGAATGAAAGCACTGTAATTGGCTGATTGACTGCTGGATAGTTACCAATAATTTGTATTCTATAATATTTTTTTCTTTTATTTTCCTAATGACAATTTTATGATTTGTTTATAGACTACAAACACCTTTTCCATTTTTATCACAGAATAAGGCAGAATAAATATTTTATTGTTTCTATAGCCTAAAATACTAAATGCTGTATATTATTCAGATGCTTTTTATTACCTGGCTGGAGATTACTTTGAAAAATACACATAAACCATATGTTGTTGCAATCGTGTGTTTATTGTCTTCACATTTCATCAGTCAAACGTTGTGTTTTATTCAGCTTAGCTACAGCGATTGCTGGATGCCTTTGTCCATATTAGGCCCTGTCCCAAATGGCACACTTCATGTGTCCCATTTGTCATTTTAGCTTTCAGAAGGGTGCTCGCGAGTGCTCCCTTTCGGCCGCTATGCGCCCTCGATACACACTTCTGCCGAGCACTGAGGAGAGCTCTGCAGAAGACTTCTACCCGACAGTCAAAGCGGCTTTACGTCACGAAAGTGTGGACTCAGAGGATTTAGGGTGCGATTGTGCCTTAGTGATTTCTTGCAAGTTATAAGTTATTAGTTCTGTGAGTCCGTTTTGGACTTTCAGAGCGAGAGTGCCCTCCGGCTTCGAGTATGAATGAATCGTACACTGCATGAGAGTTTTTAGCACTCCATGTTTACATCGCCTAGTTTTAGATACGAATAAAATGTCAGATCATGCATTGACTATCTTGTCTCTTTGAATTTAAGTGATGTTTTATTAACAAATTTCAGGAGGAGCACGCGCAGATAATTAACACGGCCAATCAATCATCAGTAATTTCACCATCTATCCAACCAGCACAAGAGAGAACCCCTATAAATAATCAAAGCAGTCTTACCTTCACTATCTCTAGTCTTTCAGCATCCCTCCACCACCCCGACTCCTCACCTTCAGCCTGTTCCTACCCCAGCACGGGGAGGAGCACTTGGGGGGAATGCTCTGGGTCCGGGCTAAAAAACCGAGCTCGGAGCCCTCTCCCCGGACAGCACGCCAAATATGCATAACCTTTACTCGGTTCATTATATGTAAGTGTGAACTTGTGAAATCTAGATTTATTCACACTGCCCTTGAAAACCTCTACATGAACACTTGCCTGAAAAAAGTATGGGAGACGAATTTACGTTTATTTAAAGTGGGGGGGACACGTCCCCCACGTATTCTACGCCCATGGGTCACAGTATGCAGAATCAGTACAGTACAGTATTAGACAATACTGTAAGAAATAGTTTGTCAGGAAACTCTGTAAGCTAGAGTATATGCAGTATAATAGTAAACAGTATTTCTGTATCCATTATTGCAGGTATTGACTGCATTTGTTCTACTGTCAGAAATTGCACTAAATGTCATGGCAATGTCACGTTTTCATTGATCATCTTTAACTTTTTGATACATAACACACTGAATATGTGTTACAGGCATAATGGATTTGCAGTAACATTGCAGTAACTGTAACATTTTTCATCCAGTGCCTCTAAAGGTGATTTGAAACATCTTGCATTGCTTTGTTTTATAGAGATCACACACACACACACACGTCTAGTTTTCTATCCTTGTGGGGACTCTCCATAGGCGTAATGGTTTTTATCTCTACAAACGGTATATTCTATACACCTAAACCTACCCCTCCCAGAAAACTTTCTGCATTTTACATTCTCAAATAACTAATTCTGTATGATTTATAAGCTTGTTTCCCCATGGGGACCTCACTTCAGGTCCCCACAGTGACAACACGATGAGTCGTTGGGTATTCAGGTTTAAGTCCCCACCGGGATAGAAAAGCATGTACACACACACACATAGGTCAATATTGGATATTTAATTGTTCATGCTCATTTCCCCAATTTTTATATTTTGCTGTCATACATTTAAAGGCATAGTTCACCCAAAAATGTAATTTGCTAAAAATTCACTCACACTCAGGCCATGCAAGATGTAGTTTATTTCATCGGAACAGATTTGACTAAATTTAGCATTACATCACTTGCTCACCAATGGATCCTCTGCAGTGAATGGGTGCCATCAGATTTGTTGTGATCCATAAATTATCTTGTCGCATGTAAAATTATTTTAGTTTTTTTTGTGTTTTATTTCAAATTTGTTTAGACAAATTAGTGTCAACTAATAATTGTTGTTATTAGTGTTAATAACAACAATTCATTGGTTTATGCAATCAGCCAGAGTTATAATATCACTGCTGTTTGCCACTTTTTTTTCTTTTTCTTTTTTTAAGCACATTTCAGATTCACCCAGGTAAATATTATGTTTATCCTCATGTTTCTCCTCAGGTGAAAGCCAAAATTTAAATCCACACTTGATGCTTAGAAATCCCTGTGTCATTATAAATGATTTTGTAAGCCTATTTTGGCATTGCTCTTGATCTTTGTAAATATACTGCAGTTCCGTGATTCACATCCACACCTGTAGTTTTCAGGAAACTCTTTAACCATAATGCCACACGCCATTTGCAATTACGTACTAACATGCCCTGCAGTTGCAGCGTTGCATAATGTGTATCTGGTTACATTATTAGAGCAACCGCTGATATCATTCATTAGCTTAATATATCAACGTGATGCAAAGTAATGCTGATGCGATCCCCTTTCACCAGCTTCTGCTAGAGTTTACGCTTGGGTGCAGTGGGATCTTGGCCCAGCCCCAGAGAAAGGGGGAGGATTGCAGACAGGGAGGTGGAGGGAGAAAGAAAGAGACAGACAGACAGAGGAGGGAGGTGGATCTTTCAATTGCTGGGTTCAGTGTTGTAGTCTATGGGGAGATGGGGGTGTTGATGCATAGAGACAAACCTGCCCGAGCTCCCCGGTGTGTGCTGCATACAGACAAACCTATTCAGTCACAAACAACTCACCTAGATATTTTTGTTTGACTTCAATAGGAAGTTAGCAAAGTGAATGCGCTGTGGGTATGCAAGTGTGTGTTTCAGTGCCACTAGGATCATCAAAGATTTTGCAAAATAAAGACTGTTTTCAAACAAGTTTCCTAACAGCCATTGGCCATCAAAAACAGTAGCCACACCCCAATCTTGCGCTATTGGTTGAGTCGTTGTTGCTATGTCAGGCTGGTCTGGATGCTCAAATAAACAGACTAATTTAATAGCGCCACAGAGTGTAGACCTACAAATGCCATTTATTTTAGTATTTTAATACCAAAAAATACGAATAGGTGTTTTATGTGCAGCAAACCACTTCTTTAAAGTTAGAAATCAAAATGCAGTGGCATTTATTTATTTTGTGTATTTACTGGCATTTATTATAATATGTAATTAGCATATATCTAATGAAATACTACGTAATATAACTTTTTAAAGCTATAGTTTTCCCATTTGTTTTGTATAAAATCACTGTAAAAATGCTACAGTAAAAAAACTATTAATTGTTTAATCTTGAAGTTATGTTACCATATACTGTAAAACATTTACATTGCTTTAATGTAATTTACATTTAAATTTGCATTAAAAATTGCATTGTTTTATTTTACTTTAAAATTTTAAATTCAAATTTAGGTAACACTTTATTTTAAGGTGTCCTTGTAACACGTTATATGTACTTACTATTATAATAACAATTAATTATGCATAATTACATGCAAGTAACCCTAATCCTAATCCTAAATAATCCTAACCCTATAGTAAGTACATGTAGTTAATTAATATTACGTAGTACTTAAATGTATAATTACACTGTAACAAAGATACCTTAAAATAAAGGGTTGCACTTTACCTATTTTTTGTAAAAAAATTTGTATATATATATATAAATTACCATGTAATTAAAGGTGAAAACCAGTAAAAGGACATTCTTCTGTGTGACACATGAAATATTTTATATAAGTAATTTAGATAAGTTATTGGGGGGGGGAGTTGCTCCAAGTAAATTTGGTCGTCAACGGGTAGTAAAAGTGGTGACAGGGGATGAGATAGGGTTTCATGTTAGCAGGGTGGATTAGTAGGTGTTAGAATTAGTCCTATTAATATTTTGGTAAGTGCGCGCATCCGTATGATAGGGGCGCGACTGGGTGGTTGGGGCGCCCAGGGTCCTGGTATCTTGTCTTTGTGCGTATGACCCTGTGCACCATCTAGCTATACGAGTATTGGCCATCCATTTTTTAATGATGAATTTCTTCCACCACATTTTACCGTACATTCTACTGGATATAAATTTACAGAGTAAATCTATTTCAAGTTTTCTTTCAGTATATTGCTAAAGCATGACAGCTGTCACACTTTTTAGATTAATATATCACAAAAAAACTTTTAGTATTAATTTTAGTATCTGTGTTTTGTCTTTTAGAGAATTGACTGTGCTAGTGGCTTTTGAAAAAGAAGCTTAAGTGGAGGAGACCCTCCAGTTCTTCACAGCCCCACGTCTACCTAAAGAAACTTCCCATCTTGGTTCACTTGTAGCAAACCAGCAATTATGAAACCCATGCAAGTGACCAACATCACTGGGTCTCAGTTCAGTCAGAGCCTCACCCAGACAGCAGGCACCATGCAAATTACAGCGCAACCCCAAACACACACCCACTTACAATTACCAGTGAGACAGCAGCCCCTACGGAGGGAGCATGTCCCTCTGAAGCAGACCCAGACAGATAGTAGAACAGGACTGACAACTCTGTGATGAGCCTTTTGAGTCACAAAAAGTAGAGGCCCTGTCTAAGGGCCTCACATTTTATTACCCATGAGGCTATTTTGTACTGTCATTAGATACTCAGAATCGTAGCTGAGCAATGTTTTGTCATATCAAAACAAAACTACCCAGGCTGTATGTGTGTTGGATGAAAACGCAATGGTTGTAAGGTTATAAAGATGTTTTAATCTATTGATCTCTGAAACTGTTGTGCAGTGCTACAATGGCTGCTTGTTTTAGGTTCAATAATGCGTAGATTGCTTTTTGTTTTCTCATGGAAACTGCACACTTTCGGTTCCTGTCTTTTAGCATGAGTATTAGGAGACTGTGTTGCACAAGAAGTTTGTTGAAACTTTGACATTTTTTGAAGAAAATACATTGCTGTTTTATGTACAGAACTTGCGGCCACAATTCTGGGGAGTTGTAGTCTTTTATGGGATTTTTATGATCTTGCATATGAAGTCTGATGGAAAGTAATAGCACACTTCTTCTCAACAAGCTGTATGATTTGAAATGTCATTCATATCTATAGGGGTAGATGGACACAAAAAAATCTCAATGTGTCATTTTGCCACTATGTATACACTTTATATATTTTTTAGATAACGTGAATGCATGCTTTGGGGTTCAGTTAAAGGCTAAAATGCTCAAATATATTGAGTCTCCTCTCCACAGATACCACATGGCACATCCTAATTAGGGATGGGCGATACCACTTATTTTGTTTTCGATACGATACCGATATTTTTCAAGGCAGTATCATCGATATCGATACCGATTCGATACTTCTGAACTAAACTTTTAAATTATGAAATGTATTAAATTTCTAAGAGTAAAATGGGTAATGATAAGCACTTAACTTTGTTTAAAACGCATTTTAACATTCAATACGCCTTAATTGTAACTTATTAGGTTATATTTTTGTTTACACATGATTCAAATCTATAAATACTACAGTTGAACTATGGTCACTTTAGTAAAACCATGGTTCATTTTCATAAGGGACTGCCAGTGACAAGCTGTTACATGCATAAAATGCAACATTTTTATTCTGAGAGTGTATGATTTCTATTAACATTACAGAATAGAACATGATCAATATTATCTTTCAACGTTCAATTTAAATAACTGTAATTGCAACTATGTAGGCTACAATTTCAGTTTGTTTATTGTGAAATAACTCAAACACATGTTTTTTCCTCTGATAAACATTGTTCAGGGCTGCCGTTCCCAAAAGCTTTAAAGGGGTCATATGATGCTTTTTTAAAGATCATTATTTTGTGTATTTGGTGTAACAGAATATGTTGACATGCTTTAATGTTCAAAAAACACATTATTTTTCAAATACTGTACATTATTGTAGGTCCTCTATGCCCCGCCTCTCTCAAACGCTTCGTTTTCTACAAAGTCCCTCCTTCCACAAGCGCAGTCTGCTCTGATTGTCCAGCTGACCCAGTGCATTGTGATTGGCCGAACACCCCAAGCACTTGTCGGAATGTAACGCCCCTTACCATAATCGCGCGCTTCAAGCTTTCAAAGTAAATATCAAGACAGTTAATAATGTTGTTATTTTTACCATCAGTTCAAGCCCGACAGGGGAACAGAGTCTCGTGACAGACACAGTGCTGAAGCTGGTATGTGTTTGCAGTACACAACCCACGGTTAAGACAGCTGACTACACTGTGATGTGAACCCCCCCCCCCCCCTCTCTCTCTCTCTCCATCTCTCTCTCTCTCACACACACAAACACACACACACCCAACACACACACACACACACACCCACACGATGCGCAAAACTACGCATTTGAACAGTCAATATAGCCAATTGCTTTGGCTAGTGGACTGTTAAAAACTTAAACTATAACAAAACAGTATCTGATTCAGAACGCATATTGTCTATCAAGGTCAGAATTACCTCCTCTCCTGTTCACGAACGGTCGTCCCCCATGAAAATGCTTGCTGGTTCTGTTGAGTATCTTAAATATTCCTAATTCCCTACTTTCGGAAGGCTTAATAAAGTGCTTTTGCTTTCGCCTAGCAACACACAGCGTCTCCCTGACATGCTGCTTCAACTCTAACTGCGGTTACTGAAACCACGCCACCTTTCTTTGTGGCACCTTTGGTCCGAAAAAAAAAAAAAAAAAAAAGAAAAAAAAAAAAAAAAAAAAAAAAAAAAAAAAAAAATCATAGCAATATTTCCACATTGTGAGGTAGATATGTGGGGGCATGTTAGAACGAGCCGTTTTAGAGGGGCGTGGCAGAGTCTTAACTTTGATAAAAAATATCTCTTTGGATTTGAGACTTTAGTCTTTGCAACTTCAGGGATCTTATCTATGCACAATCAGCTTGTAACACTCCAAAGAGAAAGGAAACCTTGAAATCACATCATATGACCCCTTATGCTTTCTTATGATTCTTTTGGGAAACGCAGCCCTGTTTGAATGCACTGTCAGAAGTGAGTGAACGCTCTCTGTGATGGATTGGTTCTGTCTTGCAACATTTGTGTGTTCAGATGAGCAGGAAAATAGAAAATCCTACACAATTACTCGCTAACAAAGGTTATTCGTCCAATTCAATGCATATTGTACACATTCTTTTTTTTGTTAAATAAAATCACTGGTAAATAAAACACACCTTAGTATCGATATTTTTTGTTTGAGTATCGATACTTTCGATACTTGCGTCCGTAATCAATATATCGATACTTTGGATCGATACGCCCACCCCTAATCCTAATCTCATTTAGCCTTTGCCCATAGTCAACTCTAGCAGGTATTCTGTCCTCTCTGCTGAAGCATAGCCAATTACCACATTTCCTTCCCATTTGTTGTGACCCTCATCCCCCCAACCCCCCACCACACACACACACACACACACCATCTGTGCTTCAGATAATACATCTACAGATAAAGTCCCATAAATACAAGGTAAGACAGCTATCATCAGCAAGATTAAACAGATGCTAACAGGCCGACTCCAATCTATGGCTTGGATGAAATGGTCTTGAATTTTTACGCTGGCTGTTATTTTTGAAATGCAGGCTCAAAGTCTAAGCATTAAAGAGGGACATGTTTTATGAATGTCCCTAGTTGCTGCACAGTGTTTTTCACTATTCGCCTTTGATCCACCTCTGTATTTGATGAGTATATTTTATCTGCAAGGACTGGATATCGATGCAAATTTCCGGTTTAAATTAGTTTAAATTGCTTTGATTTGAATCCAGTACATCTGAGTACATTTCATTTGTAATGTCCAGTTTGTTTACATATGAAAGAACTCTCCTCTCTGCTAATGCTGTAAATTATACAGCACAGTGTTTTTCAGACTGACACAAACCAGTAACTCATTTTTTTTAACTATTCATTAAAAGGGCCAGCTAAAGAATTCATTTGTTTTGGAACAGACCTTCAGGGTCGTGCCATATTTTACATTTTTGACTGGAATGAAAATGAGACTGTTAGGGGTAGAAGTACAGTATGTTCAATGGACTGTTGTATAACAGCATACTTATTGTTCAGCTGATGAAAACTTTCAGTAAACAAAAACTCCATAGAAGTCGTGAAAATGCGTGATCTGACCTCTATGCAGTTCCTGTCATTGTAAAGACTGTAAGTAAATCCCTAGCTTTTATCTGTGTTTAGTGTAAACTGGTAGCTCTGTATGTTTTTTAATTCACTAAAAGTTCATAACAGTAATTTAATGAATTGGAATTAAACAAACACTTGTTACGCTTTGTTTTCAGTTCACTAAAAAGAACCAGTTCATAAGAATCATGAAATGGATGACACTGATCCTGCTATTTGGACTCGTTTCACTAAAAAGAACCTGCTTATAAAAATAATTTGTCATTCTGAGTTATTCAGACAGTCCACATCTCAAAAAAGTTTTTTTTAATTCACGATAAAGAACTGCCTCATAAGACTCATTTGTTCATAAATCGCTTTACACTAGTCACGCTGTATGTTTATGGTTCACTAAAGTGAACCAGTTCACATGAGTACGGTGACCGAGAAGTGCAGAACAAATCACAATTCTGAAAACAAAAGAACAAATTACAAACGCAAATGCAAATCTAAAAAACAAAATAACAATTCAGAAAACACAAGTCAGAAAACATTATAACAAGTCAGAAAACATTATAACAAGTCAGAAAACACAATGACAAATCCGAAAACAAATTAACAAGTCAGAAAACACAACGACAATTCAGACAAACCGGAAAAGGTAGGTATAGTTTGAGACAGTGCCATTGGTTTGGGATTACTCACCGCTGACTGGACGAGACATCTGTCAATCAACGTATACAGGGAAGAACCAGCCGAAGAACAGCAGAGTCGTGGTAGAAAGTTCGGAGATGGTATTAAAGTAGCTCAGTTTAAATGTATTGTATGAATTGCCCTTACTCTGGAATAAAAAATACGGGGTGTCTATTTACATTTAGTAAAAAGTGGCTGTAGAACATCAGCTCCAGTGGAGCAGATGGATAAGCGCTTGCCCTTGGCTTTTTGACGTGATCGACCCGGGTTCGATCCCGCCTTTTGCCGAACTTTTTTTCCCTCCCTTTTCAAATCTCGTATCACATTGTAAAGGCATTTATTTTCAATAAAAATTAAGGAAATAATCAAAAAGTTGAAAATAAAGTATGGGGTAGGGTTAGGGTAGGTGTAGGGAGGGCTTTATTGTACCAATAAGGTGGCATCCATTTAATAATTTAAATTTAAATTATAATTTACACTCAATACGTTATTATTGCATACTGTTTTATAATTTACTACAATACTGAAGTGCAGATAATTGCCACTATTTGCAACAAGTAGTATACTTGATAGTAGAAATCCTGCTATTTTAACATAGTGTAACTAGGTATTTGCACTTAGTGTAAATAGCATATTGCTAAAAATACTGCTATTTTCACTTAGTGTAAATAGAATCCATTGCTAATACGAGATTTGAAAAGGGAGAAAAAGAAGCTCGGCAAAAGGCGAGATCGAACCCGGGTCGATCGCGTCAAAAAGTCAAGGACACGCGCTTATCCATCTGCGCCACTGGAGCTGATGTTTTACAGCCACTTTTTACTAAATGTAAATATACACCCCGTATTTTTTATTCCATAGTAAGGGCAATTCATACAATACATTTAAACTGAGCTACTTTAATACCATCTCCGAACTTTCTACCACGACTCTGCTGTTCTTTGGCTGGTTCTTCCCTGTATACATTGATTGACATATCTCGTCCAGTCAGCGGTGAGTAATCCCAAACCAATGGCACTGTCTCAAACTATACCTACCTTTTCCGGTTTGTCTGAATTGTCGTTGTGTTTTCTGACTTGTTAATTTGTTTTCGGATTTGCCGTTGTGTTTTCTGACTTGTGTTTTCTGAATTGTTATTTTGTTTTTTAGACTTGCATTTGCGTTTGTAATTATTTTGTTTTCAGAATTGTGATTTGTTCTGCACTTCTCGGCCACCGTACATGAGTCATTTGTTCATGAATTAGACTTGGTGTGTAGAGGTTTTTTGTTGTTGTTGCATGCAGCCTTTTAAGACGATGCAAGAGAAAGTTTCTTGTCATTATTTTGAAGCACACAAAATTAGCAGCAAACTCACATTTACTCAGGTATATATGAAATCTGTATTTTTATCCAGCTCTGTCATCTGCAAATCTTACTAAAAGAACCAGTTAATGAATTATTTGCAAATGAATTGAACACACTTCCGCCTTCTACTTCTGTTCTTTCTTCTTTCACTTTGTTTTTGATTGAACTAAAAAGAACCAGTTCATAAGAATCATTTGTCATTCAGAGTTATCCAGACAGTCCACACCTCACTTAAATGTTTAATTCACTATAAAAACAAAACTGCCTCATTAGGCAGTCATTTCTTCATGAATCGATTTATTCTAGTTATTCAGTAGGTTTATGATTCACTAAAAGAAACCAGTTCATGAATTGGACTAGGTAGTGTATGTTTTTTGTATGCAGCCCATGAGAATGTTGCAATAGAAAGTTTCTGGTCATTATTTTGGACCTTTGTCTACTTAATTGCATAACATTCAAAATAGGCCGCAAACTCAATCACTCGGGTAAATATGAAATCTGTATTTTTTAGGGATGCACCGAAATGAAAATTCTTGGCCGAAACCGAAAACCAAAAAAGAGGAAACCAAGGCCGAAAAACGAAACACCGAAAGAAATTATGCCAATTATTAGTACCATTGCATTTATGGCTATGACTGTGTACTAACTTTACTAAAATCAAGGCATTGCAATTGCATAAATTAATATTAAAGTTTCAAAGAATAAATCAATTACAAATTATGGAAATATTTATTTAGCACATTGCAACAATGCACAGTATAAAATAAAATTCAAACTAAAATGTTTAACTTGACCCCACTCATGTGTACATTAAATAATAAGAAAAGGTTTTAAAATGAAATGTTCTCTCATAAAAACAAAGTGCATTTAGGTCAAGTACATTTTTAATTTTTCTCTGTAGGACTACTACAAGAAAGTGCATTCAGAACAAGTGCAACTGCTTAAAGATACAACAATATTTTCTCTGTAGGCCTTCAACATAATAGACTGCCATAGCCCATATGTTAACTGTAGAACTTTAACAACAACAAATGCACCAAGAATTGCAGATGTGCAAAGTGGATAATAACTATTTAAACACTAGACAAGCCCATTCTACTTCTTGAGGTAAAGTGGCAGGTTTTTCTTGATGAAAAGTAGCTTCTCTGCTTTATCACAGTGAAGTCTGTTCCTCTTCTCATCGAGAACATGAGCTGCTGCACTGAACAGTCTCTCGCTGTCAGTGCTTGTGCACGGAGCAGACAAGTCGTGCTGCCATCTTTGTATGTATGTATGTATCACACTCATATCACATCTAGTTGTTTTGGATAAGAATTAGGGATGCACCGAATATTCGGCGTTTTCCTTTTCTGTGCCGCGTTCCTCTCATATTCAGCGTAGCGATCGGAATGTTTGGATTTCAGGTGATAAATTAAACCCGACGTGGAGAAAGTCTTTGCAGATGCACCCCCTCTTGAAATTTCGGCATTGCATGTTTTGCAAATCGCTCTCCGTGGGTCTTTCTCAGATATACTGAAATACGTCCACACCGCAGACATGTTGCTTCAGACAAGCACGTGCAGGTCGCGGTTTCTGTTTGCGTCATCTCAACATTTCGGCCGTATTGTTTCGGTGATAAAAGTCTTTCGGCCGAAAACCGAAAATGCACTTTTGGGCCATTTTCGGCCGAAAATTTTCGGTGGCCGAATATTCGGTGCATCCCTAGTATTTTTTTACTCAACTCTTGTCATCTGCAAATACCAATAATATGTCAAATCAGATCAAGAGTGATATTGGCAACAATGAAATTGGATGAAGGCTCAGTCCTCATCAGACCAGAGATCTTCTTTTGTGCATGTCCCTCGTTTCATCTCAACTGTCGCTTGACGAGTCGGTGCTGGTACAATAAACAACAATTTACTTCAGTGTCTTCTCCACCCAAATGTTCTGTTAAGAACTGGACAATAACCCTCCTGCATCCATCTTGACAGCAGCCATATTTGTTTTGTGCTTTCGGGCTTTCCAGCGGACCCACAATTACTTGGGTTTGTTGCAGTCGCAATCTGTTCCTTTAAAGTTCGATTTCAGGTCATGTTGTCAGGGATCTGGAAGGAGGACCCAATTGCAGTGAGTAACAAGGGTTTATTGACAAAACGGATCAATACAAAAGGGTTGTGAGGTGCACAGGTGATACCACAACAGGAATACAATAAAAATAGGAGATAGCTAGGGAAGGCCACTAGAACGGCCTCAGACATCAACTGGCAGAATACTATAGCAGCAGAGGGGCGGCAAGACCAAGCCGGTGGAGAGACCAGAGCAAGGCACCAGAGAGCGGAGCTCAGATACTGATTGACCATTAACTCTGAAGCACCCCAGACGCCAGGCAAGGGAACAGGTTCAGACATGACTCGAAACAACCCAACCAGACAAAACCTTGCTCCACAGGACACACATTACTCCAAGACCAGAGCAATAAATAAACAAAAGGACAAAAAAAAAAAATATAAAAATGATTAGATATATTCTACTCGATATATATAATATAATATATATATTATAATATATATATATATATATAAAAAAAAAAAAAAAAAAAAACAAAAGATCAGGACTAAGAGAACTAAATGAATACTAAAATAAAAGCAAAAAGACAAAAACAGACCAAATCCAAAAACAAGGAGCAAGACAAGAACATAGAATTACAAGAGGCAAGACTAGAGCACAAGATCAAACAGACAGGAACACATAATCAGCCACAGACAGACACAAACACAGTGAGGGAAAAAATGACCACTGACCAGCCAAGACAGTAGTGCAAGGGGCACTATAAATGGGGAGGAAAACACGAGGAACATGTGAGAGCAATTACACCAACAGCTAACAAGAGGTGTGGTAAAGAGGAAGCAAGGAGGAGGGGCTAGAGAAGCACATGGCTGAGAAAACAAACTAGGCCATGTGCTGACACAGGACAACAGACAAGAAACAAACACAAGACAAATGGAGTGTCCGGGCAGAACCCTGACACATGTCTTCTTTGACAACTGTGGGACGTAAAAAGCGGCAAAAATAAAATGGCACATGTAAACAAGATTGTGTGGGTGAAATAAAGCACAAGACTGCATGTCATATTTGTTCTGTTAACATGCAGCGTAATCTACCGAGTGGCACTGAGGCTCACCACAAATCACCCTGAATTCGAGCTGAGCTATGTGGTTTACATGCTCAACACACTGACCCACATTCGCCGCCTTCATTTAGCAAATAGGATCCTTGGCTCCTCTGGAAACATCTTAATTGATTATTTGCCTATGGCATATACAATGTTTCAAGGTATCATACCTCAATTAGAGTACAGTTCTGTAATATTTATGAGACTCTGACATGCCATGTTGAGAATGATTAAGCTTCTGTAACCTAACGACAAAGCTTAATTTAGTTAGTGCTGCGTAGCTGACAACATCGTTTGGCTTAGGCGGAACAAATATTGACTGCCCATGCTTGTTTTACACAATAATCCCAGTCTAGTCAATCTTTGTCTTGTGAGGCAGTCAAGCAATACAGAGACTGATACAGATATTTGGTGATTATATCTTGTTGACGTTCATTTACATTATGGTCATATAATGGATAGTTTGTTACTGTAAAATGCACGTGAGCTGGGCCTTGGTTTGAAATGGGGTTTGCCTCATAATCATTTAGGTTAGTTATAGGAAGGATGCTGTATGCTGGTTAGTGTAAACGTACAATGTAGACATGTGTAGTAATGCCATATGTCTGTCTCGTGAGTAACAGACAGTAGACATGTCTATTTTTGTCTCTTGTTGTCTTGCAGTCTTGGAAATGACCCATACAGCAGATTTGTTGTTCCTCACAGCAGTCCGCTGGTGAAACAAACATCAGGATAGTAGAAGCTTTGGTGTGAACGCAACAGGATAAAGGTTTCTTCCCTAGAACACAAAAAATGGATGAATTTTAGCTATATCTGATTCATGAACAAACTGTGAATATAATGAACAATTCATATAGACTACTTCTTGTTGAGTGTTAAAGCTCCAGTCCCCATTTATTATATTTGTATGGAAAAGAGTGACCAGTGCAGTCTTAAAAATTTCTCCTGTCATGTTTCACAGGAGAAACAAAAAGTCAAACAGTTATGCAACAACATGGGAATAGTAAATAACAAATTTCACTTCTTTGCAATAAAATATCCCTTTAGCGTGACATTTGAGAGATCTTGAAATGGCAGTTTCCAAAAGCTCTTTCACCCAGAATGGAGAAATAAACGACACAAAGGGGAGAAAGACATGAAAATAATGTAATCCCTCTTGGATGTAACCTCTGGCTCTCATGACTGCAGACGTTAGTTTGATACTAGAAGTTTACACAGCTGACTTGGAGATGAAAAGCCTGAGATTTTTCTCCTCCTATTTCAGCAAGGCACGTCACCCAGAATTGAACCTCGACTTAGCATAAAATCTAACACCAAAGAGGCCACTGCTGAAAGAAAACAAAGGGGCTTAATGCAAAAATTCACACCGAGGAGAGAAGCCACTCCTTTTTCCGTTAGACAAATTGAGTTAATTTGGACACAGTGCTGACAGGTGACAGGTCAGAGTGACTTCTAGGTTAATAGCCATTGGCACCTATACAAAAAAAAAAAAACTAATCTGACATTAGATTTGTTTACTTAAATAGCTTTTAGGGTTGCACAAGGTGCATCCAGTTCTGAATATAAGGGCACCTACAACTCACTAGCTGTCAAATCTATCACAACTCATCAATTCCAAGTTAGTGAGCAAGAGGAAGCCTCTTCAGAGGGATTTCCCCTCGCTCAGCCGAGTGTCCTGTTTGGGGGCATGACCTTTTGTCCAACGTTGTTCTCCGAGTACATTTACATTTACATTTAGTCATTTAGCAGACGCTTTTATCCAAAGCGACTTACAATTGGGGGATACATAAAGCGATTCTTCTTAAAGAGGCAAACAGACACAAGAAGTGCTTGTAATACCAAGTTCTTAAACATTGTTCAAATAAGTACAAGCTAGAAAGATAACGAATAAATAAAGAGAGAGAAAAATAAAAAATTTTTACAATTTTTTTTTATTTTTTTTATTTTTTTTTTTAATGATGAAGTCAGTAGCTTGCGAATAGATGAGTTTTTCAGCTGTCGCTTGAAAATTGTCAGGGATTCAGCATTCCGGATAGGGGTGGGAAGATCATTCCACCAGCCAGGAGTGGTGAACGAGAATGTTCTGGAAAGTGATTTTGAGCCTCTCTGTGATGGTACCACGAGGCGTCGCTCACTAGCGGAACTCAGACTTCTGAAGGGGATGTAAATTCGTAGTAGTGAGTGGAAGTAGGCGGTTGCTGAGTCTGTGGCTGTTCTATATGCGAGCATCAATGTCTTGAACTTGATTCGTGCCGCAACCGGTAGCCAGTGCAAGGAAAAAAAGAGAGGTGTAACATGGGCTCTTTTGGGCTCGTTGAAGACCAGTCGTGCCGCTGCATTCTGAATCATTTGTAGAGGTTTGATTGTGCTTGATGGGAGTTCAGCCATAAGAGCATTGCAGTAGTCCAGCCTAGCGATGACAATGGCCTGGACTAGAAGTTGTGCAGCATGCTCCGTTAGAAAGGGCCTGATCTTTCTGATGTTGTGCAATGCAAACCTGCAAGATCGAGCGGTCTTTGCAATGTGGTCTTTGAAGGTCAGCTGGTCATCAAAGGTTACATCAAGATTTCTGACCGAAGTTGATGGTTTAATTTTAGAAGAACCTAGCTGGATGGTTGAAATCATGCTGTAGAGTTGGAGTGGCGGGGAAGACAAGAAGCTCAGTCTTTGCCAGGTTGAGCTGTAAGTGATATTCTTTCATCCATGCCTGAGATCCGTGCAGCTACCGTTGGATCATCTGGTTGAAATGAAAGATAGAGCTGTGTGTCATCAGCATAGCAATGGTAGGAGAAGCCATGTGCCTGTATGATGGGACTCAGTGATGTTGTGTATATGGAGAAGATGAGGGGTCCAAGAACTGATCCCTGAGTAACCCCAGTGACAAGTTGATGTGCTTGGGATACCTCCCCTCCCCAAGACACCCTGAAAGACATACCAGTGAGATAGGATTCAAACCAGCGAAGTGGAATCCCTGTGATGCCCATTGAAGAGAGGGCAGACAGGCGGATCTGATGATTGACAGTGTCAAAAGCAGCAGAAAGATCCAGCAGAATAAGGACTGATGATTTGGAATCAGCTTTTGCAATCCGCAAGGCTTCTGTGACTGACAGTAGCGCAGTCTCAGTTGAATGGCCACTCCTGAAACCTGACTGGTTAGGATCCAGTTTCTTGTTCTGTGAAAGAAACAATGATATCTGGTTAAAAACAACTCTTTCGAGGGTTTTCGCTAAGAATGGAAGGAGAGAGACAGGTCTGTAACTATCTGTAAGTGAAGTGTTTAATGTAGGTTTTTTGAGGAGTGGGGTTATCTGAGCCTGCTTGAATGCAGTGGGGAAGGTGCTTGTGAGGAGAGATGGGTTGATGATGTGTGTGATTGCTGGTAAAAGTGTAGGAGAGAGTGCTTGATGAGGTGTGAGGGTATTGGGTCTAGAGGGCATGTTGTAGGATGGCTGAAGAGCAGAAGTTTTGATACTTCCCCCCCCCAGGAGAGCCCCCCAAGAAGACACCCCCAGAAAAAAACCCCCCCCCCCCCCCCCCCACAACCCCCCCTGTCTCAGTGAGGGGACGGAAGGAGAAGATGGGAGTTTTTGCAGTGGGTGGGGTTGGTTTGAAGTCCTGTGTGTGTGGGGCTGAGAATTGGCTACTGATTGTTCTGGTTTTGTCTGTGAAGAATGTGGCAAAGTCATCAGCTGTTATAGAAGTGGTGGGATTTGGTGGAGGGGGACAGAGGAGAGAATTTTTGTTTTGAAGTTTTGAAGAGATTACGTGTGTCTGAAGTGCTGTTGATCTTGTTGTGGAAAAACAAAGGATTTGGCAGTATGGACTTCAGCAGAGAAAGATGAAAACAAAGACTGATACACACTCAGGTCTGACGGATCTTTTGATTTGCACCATTTTCTTTGGTGCAATTTTCTTCATTTGCACCAAAAATACAAACGCAAACAAAAATATAACGTAGAAATAGGCAGAAAACGAAATATTCCTTCTTAGCAGCAAGTAATAATTCCAACAGCAGATCTATAACCAAGTATTACGCAGGACACTCACGTGCAGCCGTCTGTCTCTTCTGTTGACTAATCGCTTGACCCAAGTTATGACAGTGACCAACAGTTTAAATACTCTACGGTCGCTGTGGCCGCCTTCTAATTAGCACAGCCAATAGTCTATAGCAGGGCAATTCCTCCAATCGAAACTACAGTTCGCACTTCAACGCAGGAAGGGAGCAATTAAATTACACGCGCTCCTTCTTAGCCGAGGGCAGTTATTATAATTACCAGAAAGTGCAATCAAAAATACAAACGCAAACAAAAATATAACGTAGAAATATGCAGAAAACGAAATATTCCTTCTTAGCAGCAAGTAATAATTCCAACAGCAGATCTATAACCAAGTATTACGCAGGACACTCACGTGCAGCCGTCTGTCTCTTCTGTTGACTAATAGCTTGACCCAAGTTATGACAGTGACCAAGCAGTTTAAATACTCTACGGTCGCTGTGGCCGCCTTCTAATTAGCACAGCCAATAGTCTATAGCAGGGCAATTCCTCCAATCGAAACTACAGTTCGCACTTCAACGCAGGAAGGGAGCAATTAAATTACACGCGCTCCTTCTTAGCCGAGGGCAGTTATTATAATTACCAGAAAGTGCAATCAAAAATACAAACGCAAACATAAAAATAATATAATGTAGAAATAGGCAGAAAACGAAATATTCCTTCTTAGCAGCAAGTAATAATTCCAACAGCAGATCTATAACCAAGTATTACGCAGGACACTCACGTGCAGCCGTCTGTCTCTTCTGTTGACTAATCGCTTGAGTAGAAAGGGATTTGAACCTACAATTACACGGCTCACTAGTGTCCCCCTTCTCCCTTTCCAGAACTCGAAGAGGGGTATTCATGGAATGAGGTAACCCTTGGGGAGATTTTCTAAGAGGTGTTTACCCTAAACGTGAGCTCTGCATAGTGCTGAAGGCGGAGAAAGAGCAAAAGAAAGGGAGATAGGTTGGTCCTGCAGATAAACATTGAGGTTGTTCCACCCATGAGGCCTCATGGTTTCAGGGGCAAATCCCCTCTTTCCCAAGACCCAGAGACAGACGGTGCACTGGGCTGCTCCTCCTCCACCAACCCTCTGCACCAGCCCCCAACCAATCTGGAAAATAATGTGTAGATGGCTACACCTTAGGAGCAGAACAGAATGACCACCTATTCCTATGTTTCTTTTCAATGCAGAACATCTGCTCGGTTTGTAAAGTCATAATTCATTGTTTGAGACCGGTAGTATTTTGAGATTTCATGGAAGGCGGAAATATTCCGAATAGAGCTTATATTGAAAAAACCGCGGACGTGGATTTCGCCTCAGAAATAGTCTTAACGGCCTCTTTTACTGAACGTAAAAGGTGCTTTTAATATAACGTCAGTGAGTGTCTTATGTCATATTTACATAAGATTTTACAATATTTACATTTTTTGAGGTGTTAAGAGAGGGTTATTAACATATTTACATGTTTGTTATCATCTTTTCGCTGTTAAATTGAATGTAGTTTCCTGAAGGAAACGGCGTTATGTAATAAAGACTAGCCTAATTATTTTGAGGCTGATGAAGTGATAATTGTTAAAAGTAATGTTTTGCATGTTATATTTCAGACTTGTTTAGATTTGTGTCATTATTGTGCACACGCTGGTAGTTAACAACACAGAACCCTGCTTGTGTGAGGAAGCGATGTTCTCATCTTCTTCAGATTAAGGCAAGTAAACTTCGAATTCCATCATGTTATAAATTTTTTTTTTTACTAAGAGTAAAAGAATGTTTGTTGTTTTTGTAGATGTTGAAAGCCAGAGACATAGGAGAGCATCATTCTTTTGAGATTGATGTGTTATTTTTAGAAAATAAATGTTTATGTTGTCTCCTGCCTGTTTACCTCACATTTTGATGTAACACCGGTATGATTATGTGTTAATATTTTATTTAAACCATTGATGTCCATGTTTTTCATTGCAGAACTCAAACCAACTTTGAAGTTAACGACACAGAAGCCTGCTTGTGTGAGGAGGCGATTTTCTCAGCTTCTTCAGAAGAGAGGGAAAGACGGTTAAGGCAAGTAAAGTTCATAATTCCATCATGTTATCAATTTTTTTTTTTACTAAGAGTAAAAATTTTTTGTTTTTGTAGATGTTGAAAGCCAGAGGCATAGAAGAGCATCATTCTTTTGAGAGAATTTTTGAGTTATTTTTAGAAAATAAATGTTTTCATTGTCTCCTGCCTGTTTACTTCATATTTTGATGCAACAACAGTATGATTACTTGTTAATATTTTATGTAAACCATTGATGTCTGTGTTTTTCATTGCAGAACTCAAACCAACTTTGAAGTTGTCTGATTTGGAGAGTCATCATTCTTGGTCTTCCTTTCTTAAAGGAATAGTTCACAAATAAAAAAAAAAATTTATTTGCCTAATGTCATTCCAAACCTATAAGACTTTCGTCTTTCTTTAGAACACAAATTAAGATATTTAAAATTTTCTCTCATAATTTTTTGTTAATACATCGAAAGTCTAGATAATCAGTATTTTCAAGCTTCAAAAATACAGAGTTATTGTAGAAGTAATCCATGTCAATATTTATATATGAATAAATCTTAAATTATATCTTAGCGAACATGTCTGTTCAGAAGAAAATGTTGGTCTCCCAGACTTGGAATGGAGGACAAAATTTAAGAGAATATTAAATATATTTATTTGTGTTCCAAAAATTAGCAGAGTTTGTATGGGTTTGGAACAACACGGGGGAGAATAAATTATGACCATTTTAATTTTTTGGTGAACTAACCCTTTAAAGAGCAGCCCTCCACATTCA
Source organism: Sinocyclocheilus anophthalmus (assembly GCA_018155175.1). Taxonomy (NCBI): domain Eukaryota; kingdom Metazoa; phylum Chordata; class Actinopteri; order Cypriniformes; family Cyprinidae; genus Sinocyclocheilus; species Sinocyclocheilus anophthalmus. The sequence goes on from JADLZN010002902.1 coordinate 67,324, forward strand.
TGAAATTTTGTGAGGTATGTGAATGTCATGTCTGTCTTCAGTAAAGAAGTAGCTTTCTGAAAGCAATATATTTATTTAAACAATATTACATGCCCTCACACTAGTGCTGCCATTATAGCGTTCTAGAGCGCTGTGGTAGACAGAGACATTAAACAACCACACAAAGTGGTTGAAATTATAAAACAGACAATTTACTTATCCTTACTGATGTGGATGCACATATTTCTGAAAATGGATAGATTTTAATTAAATGTTTTCTTTTTTCAAATGTTTCTCTCTTTTTAGGCAACTGATGAAGAACAGGTGGTGACTGGGATGAATGCTGGTCAAAGAGGAGAATGTCCTTTCCCCCAAACTGATGCAACAGTGGTTTTAAAGCAGGAGGGTGCCCTGGATAATGTAAAAGATGTCATATGTTTTTGCTGTGCTGATGGGGCTTCTTCATGACTACATCAATTATGCTAAAGAGATCATGAAAATTGGCAGCGATGCCTGATCTGTATTCATGGACTATGAAACAAACTGTAAGTGTTTAATTTGTAAAAAACTAAATGTTAAATGCTTGTTCTGTGTTGTTTAGTAGAAATGGAGTTTACACTCTGTCATTCATACACATGCTCACATTCTTTCACATATATGTGGACATAGGAGCTGTTGAAACAGTTCTACTCCGCCATCGTTGAATCTGTCCCCTGCACTTCTATAACTGTCTGGTTCAGCTCAGCTACCAAATCTGACCTCAGAAGACTACAGAGGGTAGTCCGGACTGCTGAGCGAATCATTGGTACAACCCTCCCTTCTCTCCAAGAACTGTACTCATCCAGAGTGAGCAAAAGGGCTGGCAGAATCACTCTGGATCCCTCACATCCAACACACTCCCTCTTTGAACTGTTGCCATCTGGTCTACGCTACAGAGCTCTGAGCACCAGAACGGCTAGACACAGGAACAGTTTCTTTCCTCAGGCCATCCATCTCATGAACACTTGACAATAACTGTGGAACACACACTATTTATTCACTCATACACTTATTTATCTAACACACATACTCAGTCTACATTTCAATTTGCACATAATATACCTGTACATACAACTGTCTATTGTTATATACCTGTACATACAATTGTCGATTTGTATATTTTTATTTCTTATTTACTTGTTCTATTTTTTATTCTTATATTATCTGTGTTTTTGTTCTGTCACTGGCATTCTGTTACCCTGTGGAAGCTTCTGTCACGAAAACACATTCCTCGTATGTGTAAACATACCTGCCAATAAAGCTCATTCTGATTCTGATTCATATTTTCTGATAAATGTTGCTATGTTTAATGTGGTGGTTTATTACTGGTCATGCCAGAATAGTTTTTGTAAAGAATCTTAACTATTAATTAAATGTACACTTTGTATATAGTGTTTTTTTTAATATTTTATACAATATATAAATTGAACAAAAAAAGTCAAATTTGATTAAGGGTCATATGATGTTGCTAAAAAGAACATTATTTTGTGTTTGGTGTAATGCAATGGGTTTATGCGGGTTAAGGTTAAAAAAACACATTATTTTCCACATAATGTACATTATTGTTTCTCCTCTATGCCCCGTCTTTCTGAAACGCGTCGATTTTTACAAAGCTCATCGGTCTGAAAAGCGAGGTGTGCTCTGATTGGCCAGCTACCAGTGGGTTTTTGATTGGCCGAATACCTCAAGCGTGTTGCAGAAATGTTACGCCCCTTACCATATTGTGTTTCCATCATACAGTCTATGGTTTCCATGTGTCCCTGTGCGACGAGACAAAACCAATAAAACCCATGCCTAACGGCCTTTGTTGCATCCAGTGGGGACATAATTACTGTTGTATGACTTATAACTGTGTTTTACCGCAGCGCCCCCACAACTTGATGCTCATGACAAGAATAGCATGTATAGTTATCTTAATTGAAGTGAATTAGGTTTAAATCGCCATCATGCATGAATGAATGATATTTTTGCAATTTCACACATAATAATGAAAAATAACTGAAATTGCACGTCAAAATAACACGTTGTTAATATTTTTTGAGACCCCCCAAAATTTCATAAATCACATTTTCAGGGGAGCCCATGTCTTATTAAGGGGAGCCAAGCTCCCCCGTAGTTCGCACCCTGCATAAAACCATGTCTGCATTTGTGATCGGAGAAATGACAAATAAGTGCTATTCTACACTGCTCAAAACTTGCGTTTGCATAGTCAGTGGCAAATTCGTTAATATAAAAAACGTACTTACAGGCTGTGATTCAGAACAGCCAACTGTTCTTGCAAGTTGGAACTAGCCCCCCTTTATGAAACATTTATGTCCTCTTTTGAAGGCCAACAAAGTAGTTTTCGCTTTCCAACAAAACACAGCGGCTTATTGAGCGGCGCCCGCGTATTCCTACAAAGGGCTTGCGGCAACCACATGTGACGACCCCGGGCTGGACTCCGCTTCGTCCACGGTGAAAGCCGATCCTGCGATTGACAGCGCGAAGTTTATGTTTTTCCTCAGCGACCAGCACGGATCAGCTCCAGGCATGACAAAGCGGATTTCGTCCTCTTTTGGAAGGCTAAACAAAGTAGTTTCTCTTTGGATTTGAGACTTTAGTCTTTTTGCAACTTTACAGATCTTCTTTATGCACAAAGAGCTTGTAACCCTCCAAAGAGAAAGGAAAAATTGAAATCACATCATATGACCCCTTTAAAAGTTATATTCAACAAATGTTCAATGCTTCATTTATAAACTCTGTAGCTGTTAATGCCATACTTTTTCTGCATTTGTTCTTATATGCATGTTACTTTTGACTGTTTTCTCTTGTTTAAAATAAATATTTACCTTTTGATAGTCATTCTGTGTGTGTAAAAGTGATTTTAAAATTAACAAGATTTGTAGGTTTAATGTCTAGCTCGATTTGGGTTCATTTTAGCCGAGCAGTGTAGTAATTTTAAATTAGTCCCTTTTTGACCCAGCGCTGGGTTGCCAAAATAACCCAAATTGGGTTATTTTTAACCCAGCAGTTTTTAGAGTCTAGAATATCATGGAGACTTGGGTTTTGTTAGTTGTTTTCTTCAGAAAATGTAAAAATCTAGCATCTGACAAGCTGAGCGGGAAGTATGTTTTATTGGCAGCATCATTGCAAGATTTCATAGGCTTTATAAAACTCGTCAATGCCAAGTTATGTTAAATGGATAGCAGTGGGCCGACTTTGTCATGATGATGCAAGGGCATCATCATAAATCATATAGGACATCTTGAGTTGCATTGAAAGGGATATTGTGTGAATATTCACAGACACAGAGCGTATCAGAAGAAAGTCTTCTAATAAAAAGCAGGAAAACACCAGGATCAGCATGGAAACTGCACAATTCATACAGTATGTTTACCCAAAACATCCTGTGTAATTACATAAGGTCTCTCATGAGAGTGATATGACACCTCTCCGTGTCTGTCTCTCATGTTCACTCCTTCCCACCCGTCCCAGCCCCCACAATTCCACACAGGAAACAAGCTGTAATCCTCATTACTGTTGTTTTTTTACTGCTTTGTTAGGGCTTGCTGAGTTGTGCTCTGTCAACACAACCACTTTTTTTAACATCTGACAATTAAAATGGGAGTCTTCGCACTAATAGTACTTACACAAACACAACTATGTGGAAAGACTGGTTTAATTTGAGTAAAACGGTTCATTATGAGACCCATCTGTGCTATAGAAACAGAAATCTTTTTCTTGTAGGAAAAGGGGAAAAATGCTATTTGGTGGCTGTGGCCCACTTGTGAAAGGCTTGTATTTCACATCTGTGTTCCAGTAGACACTGTTTTGTATCATTCAGCGCTAACCTTTGACAAAACGTTCCCATCACTCCATCCTTAAATTAATGAAATCCTCTCCGTCAGTAATGTTTTGTGTCCTGATGACATGACATGAAAACTGTGGTAAATCCTAATGCTTTCCACATGCCTTGAGAAATGTGTGCAAGTCTAAACCATAAACAACAGTACTGATGCACTGAGCACAGCAGGGCGGGTTAACATGCAGAGCTAGCCGTTGCTAATAGATTAGCCTTTTGCAAACAATCTTACTCCATTTAAAGAGCATTCATAATATATATATTTTAAATTGTCTAGCAACATATAAATGTTTCTTTATAATATAGTAGATAGTTCACCAGTGTCATGATTCATTTTAAAAGTCTCTTAACGACTCGTATTATAGAACTTGATTTCACATGCTCCTTTTCTGTTCCAATGAGGAAAAAGTTCATGAAATATTTGAAAAAGCCTTATATATTCAAACCTGATCTCATTAGTATTTATAGATATTTATACATAATGTTTAGACATGCATTTTTTGTATGTTTTGATATGCAAAACATAAAATATGAAAGTAGTGACTGCATCTAAAAGGTGAAAAAGTATTTACATATGGGCAGCTTTAGAAATGTAAATAATCTTTAGAAATTCTTTAGAATTGTAAATGTATTTGTATTACATTTTCAATATAATATACATATGTTTGATCCCTTCAACCCTATCCTAAATCAAAACACTGTTCTATAATCTAAAAAAAAAACTCAATAGGCCGATAAATATACAGTGACAATAATTTATTTGATGATTAAATGTTCACAAAATATTCATTCATTTAACATTTTTAAAGCATTTCTTTGGTAAACTGTTGGAATCCTTTAAAACGAGTTGAAGATGGTTCCAGAAATGAAAATGCTGTAATGTCAAAAGATGTTAAATGCATTGAATAAATGCAAAATATGGTATAGAGGATATTTAATGCCATTATAGTTTGCATAAAATCAACCTCTTAATTCCAGGTCTCAAGAAAGCCAACTAAAGGCCACTGGCTTCGATTTCACCAACTGTGAGTGATGTTTCCCTGTAGGTGTACAGTGATCAGGAGAGGCACGTGCCTGAAAGCATGCAGTGGTGTGGTAATTAACTGCATGTGTTACTGTGACTTTGTTATGACTGTCAGTAAAATGATCAGTTGTGTACTTTAAGCTCGCACAAAGAGTTTTTTTTATGAGGAAATGAAAAGAAATAAAAACAAAGTGTAATGCACTAGATTAGTGATTCTAAAGTTCGTAACCGTCTGTTTTGACATACCCAGTACGTTCTGCTGTATTTCATACAAGATTGACTAGTTGAACTAGAGCCACAGCTTCAAATCTTCCTGTTTCTAGAAGCTCTGCTGGGAGAAATCGACATGCCTTGGCATGCCCTGCTATCAGCTCTATGTAAAGTTTTCCTTTCTCTCTGGTGCTTGTCCAGCCTGTGTTTCCCTTTTTGCAGGATGGCATGCATTTTGAAAGACCCAAACATGAATGGTCCCACCTGTCCATCTCTTGTACCTTCTCTGAGATTATTCTCTCAGATCACGAGGTGTACGTGATCCACCATTCGTGTCCATCAAGTTCCCACCTTCCCCTCCTCCTAACACACGTGGGGAGAGTAAATAGCAGAAACACACACCTTTGTGCCTGCTGGGGCTGTTGTCTGTCTCTAGAGCAACCAGGTGGGGCCATCAGCTTCCAGGTAGGACAGACATCTGCTGCATTATTCATCTCTGCAATGCGTAGCTGCCTGTAATCTGACTACACGGGAACAAATATCCCTTGACGCTGGTGATATACTGACTGTAAAGTTACTCTTCAACATTTTCTTTGAACCCACTTCTTGTATTCTCTTCCTTTTGACTTAAAGGAGGTTGACATCTGCTAAACTGGCCTTGTAATAGATTTCCAAGAAGTGTTTTCCATAGAGTAGCACATATGGAACTAATTTGGGAGGTTTTAACCTGCTGGCCAGCTGTTTACTATATTTTGCTTCTTTTTGGAAACATGTCAGGGCAAACATTTTTGGAAATTAACTAGTAGAAAACAAAACAATGCATTCATGACAGCTGTTGGCCATCTACAGCACGACTCAATGAACTCCGTGTCTGCGCATGTTTGTTTAGTTGGCTTGATGGTTCTGGTGTCTGGTTGGATTGATTTTTTCCATGTGAACCAAGCAATGATTCAGAAAGGTTAACTGACCTAAATGTGTGCTTTTGAATAGGTCCGATGAGTCCATCAGACAGTTCCTAGAAACCTTGTATGTGACCCTCTGCAGTTGGCCTTGTCAATAGAGAGGTTATGTTGAATCATGGACATGACCACCTGCAAGATGCATGTGATATCTGGTTCAGGCAGTAAAGATACCTGATTTAATTGCTTGAAAACATATGAGTCATTTTCATACTGTTGCCTAACACAAATATCTGTTGACAAGAAGTACAACAGGAGGAGATGTTCAGGAAGCAAATTAGTATCGTCAGTAGCCAGCACTGTTGACCTAAAACTTGTCTCTTATGCAAATCAGGCAGACAAAGAGACCAGGAAGTGAAAGTTCATGCCAGTTCCTAGTTAGAATATGTCAGATATGTGAGAAACAATGCTTTATGAGCGCTATCTAGTGGTAAGAAATATATTACAACTCAAAAGTAATGAGTTAAGAGAATGATCTGGCTGTCTATCTATCTATCTGTCTGGCATGGTTCTTTCTAAAATACGGTAATCTTGTGCATTAGTTTTATATAAAACAACTCATCAGTCTGCAGTCTTGAAATTGGATATGTCACTTGATATGATCCCCACCAGCACAGATGAAATAATGTTCATGCTCATAATCCTGCATTGCCAATTAAGGGCTGCTGAGCTTTCTAGGTAATGTTAGTGTATGGAAATCCAGCTTAAGACGATGGATTGGGTTTCAGCACATTCCTGAGAGGGGAGATCATGTGCAAACCCTCGGCTGCTTCACTGATTTGTTTTCACATTTCAGATATTCTCACTTATTTAGACTCAGTCCTGCATATATTCCTACATACACAGTGGCTGTGTATAATACACTCAGGCTCATATGCAGTCTGATATTTATTTGTTCAGGACAGCCATGACTGCTCAAATGAACTAGACATTTTATATATATAATAAAGGTGTAGTTTAAATACATTGCCTATTTCAAAAAACAAATCCAAGCTTTCACAGGAGCAGCATGCTTTTTTAGATTTGTTTATACTACAAAATAGTGATAAAAAGGCAGTACAGTTTGGTGTCAGCTGCATGCTGTATATGGGAGCCCTCAGGGTTTTGTGGAGAGCTTTGGTCACCACAACAGGCTCATGAGTTGTAGGGAATTAGAATGTGCGCCTGAGCCATCTGTGCCCATAAAGCTCATTTGTGTCTGCTTACGAGGAGAAATTATGCATTATCTGTTCTTAAAGCAATGGAAACACTTTGAGTATCGTTTCATGGAAGGCAAGCACTTCTGTTTGAGGAGAACCTTCATTGTTTAGAGCACAGTGACATCTGCTGTGAAGCTCACAGAATTCAGCATCGGTAAGAGTGTTTATGTCTTGTGTTTACGTATGCTATAGACTCATCTGTAGGTACTTGAAATGTTATTGTTGTGAGTTTATTGTATGTCAGGGATTCAATTAGCAAATGCACTCATCTGTGGCATTTAATCAAAAGTGTTGGAGGAATTAGTAGATGTTTTTATTTTAGCCTGTAAACAAATCAGCGTTTGTCCTGGCTTGTTTTAAATCCCCTCGTGCATGAAGCCATTTTTTGGATTAGTTTTTATGAATTATGATATTGTCATTTTAGAAAGCACAAAGCCTCATAAATAATACAAAATCAAGCCATCAGTGGGTTGCAACTCTTATGTAATACTAGAAACTTTTAATTTCTAACAAGGGTTCCAGATCTGACCTACATGACATAAGTCTTTTTCTACTTTGGATGAAGCAGACACACAGTAGCCCTGTTCACATCAGCTGTGGTGTTCTTGACTTAACATGGATTACTTTACTTTTCATCCTCTTATAATGAGATGAGGAGCTGGGTGTTTGTTCACCAGGTTGGCATGCACTTGTTATATTGACATCTTCAGCCAATGTAGCAAACAAAATAGGAAATTAATGAATACACTTAGAAACAAGAACAAAAATGTTATATATAAAACCAGTGTGTGTGTGTGTGTGTGTGTGTGTGTGTGTGGCGTGTGCTGTTGAGAGGTTGTGTAGTAGTGCACATAAAAAAACTGAAATTAAAACTAAAACCATAAAAAACTTTAAACAAAATAAATCTTAATGAATTAAACTATTTAATTTATCATTTTAGTTTAACTTGTACTAAATAACTAAAAATAAAACTGAAATAAAATTAATAAAAACTATATAGACATATAAAAAAAATAACTACAAAAAAAATGACAAACAACACACAAAAAAATAATGACTAAGAATTAAGACTAGACTTTTAAGATTTTAAAGTGAAAACAGAAAATATATATAAAAAACTGATTTAAAGTAAAAGCTATAATGGTATCTCAATTATACTGAAATAACATATATTTACAGTGCAGATACTGTTAATTAGATATACATGTACTGTAAATAAGACTAAATAATTTTCCAATTGGATCAAATAATGTTATAATAATATGCTGGGATATGGGAAAAAATATATATGTAATTAATCCAGAATTGTGTAACAGGACATTGTGATATAAAGTTACTCTGAACACACATGCAATAATAACTGTAACCACAAGAGGACAATATTCTACTTTTTAAAATGTTCACATAGCGTTAACACAGTACGGTTCCTCTCAATGTAATTGATTTGAAAGGTCTGGAAGGTGCACATCTGTTTCAGGTTTTATTTGACTGAAAAGAGACATAAAGAGAAATTCATTTAATTCATGTCCTCATTTAAAATAATCCCTTGGTTGTAGAGTGCTAAACTCTGACTATTAACATGGTTTTCTTACCTTTAACAAAAAGAAAAAAATACTAGCACATTTGTAATAAGATCACCATGATCTAAGCAGGTAAATATTGTTACCGTTTGCAAAACCTTTGGTCCTCACAGACTTTCTCTTAAAACTTTACCACTAAGTCAGAGATTTCACAGTTAGTCTAGGGCAGGCCTACCTGCTTTCTTATCGTAACTCAAGTCTTCAAAGTCCAGGAGACACATCCTCACAAAGTTTCCATGTTTTCAAAACCTTTTTGGGCCACAGTGTCCCAAAGTAGATTTACCTTCAATAACCATTTATGAAATCTCTCCCCCATTAAAGTCGCAAGCTCCCAAGAGCAGGCTGCATTAATCCTGATTACAGGCTGTCAAGCGGAGGAAATGGGGTCTATGTGTCAAGCGTGTCATTGAGAGATGTTTTATCCTCGTATGCGTCTTTCTATCTTGTCAGTTAAGGGCGGGAGAACTCAAAGAGTGAACATCAGGAGATGAGTTTTAGCGCTGCTAGTGCAGGGACCGCTTTACAGACAGAGCAAAAGAGGGTCGTAGAGGGTCCGACACGGTCATGAGTCTCTGAAGTGCAGAGTGAACCGGACACATGGAGCGGGGAGGTAGAAGCGCCAGTGGCTCCATCAAACGGGCCTCCATCAAACGCTCAGCATCACAGAAGGTAAGAGTGTCCACCGCTTTAGGGAGGTTTAGGGCTGTTACCTTGGATTTGATTCAGTGATCTAGAGATGATTGAAATGAGTGAAAATATGTTCTTCTTTATGAGTGAAGCCAGGTGTATTTGACATGATACTGATTTACTGAACCAGGTATTCAAAGCAGGGTTATTTTAGTTCACTAAAAACGGTAACGTAAAATTCAAACCCATAAAAAAAAAAATTCATTACCACAACTGAAATAATATATATTATTATATATTAGATATATATATATATATATATCGACACAGTGGTTGTGAAAAAGTGTTGGCCCCCTTCCTAATTTCTTAATTTTTTGCATGTTTGTCACACTTTAATGTTTCAGATCATCAAAAAAAATTAAATATTAGTCAAAGATAACACAAGTGAACACAACATGCCGTTTTTAAATGAAGGTTTTTATTAAGGGAAAACAAAATCCAAAAATACATGGCCTTGTGTGAAAAAGTGTTTGCCCCCTAAATCTAATAACTGGTTTTGCCACCCTTTGCAGCAACAACTGCATTCAAGCGTTTGCGATAACTTGCAATGATTCTTTTACAGCGCTGTGGAGGAATTTTGGTCACTCATCTATGCAGAATTGTTGTAATTCAGCCACATTGGATCATGAACCGCCTTTTTAAGGTCTTGCCACATCATCTCAATAGGATTCAGGTCAGGACGTTGACTAGGCCACTCCAAAGTCTTCATTTGTTTTTCAACCATTCAGAGGTGCGATTTGGGTGTTTGGATCTGTCCTGCTGCAGAAACCAGGCTCGCTTCAGCGTGAGGTCACGACAGATGGCGGACATTATCATCAGGATTTTTTTCACAGCAATCTTCCAGAACCTGAAGCAGCAAAACACCCCAGACCTACAGTCACCACTACCACCACCATCCACAAAAGTTAAACTTGTGTCTCGTCAGTCAAACGAGGAAAAGAGTATTTTCCCAAAAGTCTTGGGGATCATCAAGATGTTTTCTGGCAAAACTGAGACAAGCCTTTATGTTCTTTTTGCTCACCAGCGGTTTTCGTCTTGGAACTCTGCCATGCAGACCATTTTTGCCCAGTCTCTTTCTTATGGTGGAGTCATGAACACTGACCTTAACGGAGGCAAGTGAGGCCTGCAGTTCTTTGGATGTTGTTGTGGGGTCTTTTGTGACCTCTTGGATGAGTCGTCGATGTGCTCTTGGGGTAATTTTGGTCGGCCGGCCACTCCTGGGAAGGTTCACCACTGTTCCATGTTTTTGCCATTTGTGAAAAATGGCTCTCACTGTGGTTTGCTGGAGTCCCAAAGCTTTAGAAATGGCTTTATAACCTTTTCCAGACTGATAGATCTCAATTACTTTCTTTCTCATTTGTTTCTGAATTTCTTTGGATCTCGGCATGTCTAGCTTTTGAGGATATTTTGGTCTACTTCACTTTGTCAGGCAGGTCCTGTTTAAGAGATTTCTTGATTGCGAACAGGTGTGGCAGTAATCAGGCCTGGGTGTGGCTAGAGAAATTGAACTCAGGTGTGATAAACCACAGTTTTAACGGGGGGGCAAACACTTCTTCACACAGGGCCATGTAGTTTTGGATTTTGTTTTCCTTAATAATAAAAACCTTCATTTAAAAACTGCATGTTGTGTTTACTTGTGTTATCTTTGACTAATATTTAAATTAGTTTGATGATCTGAAACATTAAAGTGTGACAAACATGCAAAAAAAAATAAGAAATCAGGAAGGGGGCCAACACTTTTTCACACCACTGTATATATATAGGTTTCACAGGTTTATATCTCAGTTGAAGGATTTAGTGTTCATCCAATCAGCTTGTAAGAATGTGAAAGACTGAACAGGACATTCAACTTGGTCTAAATATTCTTATAATTATTTCCATACATTTCGACACTACATTCATAATGGGCTTCTAATGCAAAATTAATGCTGCTTGTTATTATTTCTCTACATATATTTGTGCTTTTTAACTTAAACTTCAGTTTTAAAAAATTATATTATATTATATTATATTATAAACACCATTCGGACAGCTAATTCAAGGCTTTGAATTATATACAGTTGTAATAATAATATATAATATAATAATTCTATAATGTATAATAATAATAGTAATTTTTTAAATATTATGCTAGAAGGTGTCATAATGCAGTAACAATACAAAAACAGTTATATAATTATATTATATTAATTATAGCTCTCATTGCATTTTCAACTTATATTCGCACCTTTGTTGCAGTGTTTGAAAAGGGATAATGTGAAAATGTAATTTCAAAAAAAAAAAAAAAGATTTCTCTCTTTAAAGCTTGCTGATTATCTTTACAGTTGCAGCTTTAACCACGGCTGCTCCAACGAATCTGAAAAGCAAATTTAACTTGTTGCAATGTTGCAAAACAAGATATGCATTATATAAAACAGATTTACATCTTTAAATGAATTTAAATCTCTTACTAATCCAAATCCTAATCTTAATGATCAAAAGGGTGGTTCCAGCAAGTAACGCAGCTTTCTCCAGCAGCACCAGAATGAGTGGCACCTCTGTGGTTTGATGCTCCTCCGCTGCCTCTAATCCCCCATAATGCCCAGAATGAGCACCAGCAGCTGGGCAAGATTAAGCACGTTACCTTCCTACTTTCAAATGTCTGCTTTCATGTGATTAAGACTGAAAATATAGCCTTCAAAACTGCCCAAGGAATCAAATATATCTTTACAATGGTAGACTCTTTCTAATGTCGAGTGTCGTACTTTGGACTGATGTAATATGTGTAGGAGTTGTCAAATTAAGCAATTTACTCAATATCTTACAGTAGCGGGTAAAGAGGTCAGAATGCATTAATCATATTCTTGTGAGGGATTACGAACCTTACAAATGAGTGATTAGTGAATAAATGTAACCATAAGTAATGCCTTTATTATTTTCTGTAAGTACAGTAAAAACTGGCTTTTTCTTTTTCTCAGTTTTGAAGGATGTGTGTCCAGTCTGAGTCAATGTGGAAAGAAGGATATGATTGTTACTACAACACTTCCTTTGACATTCGAATGCATGCATCCTCCAAAATACAGTTTTTTATCTTTCGGTCTCTGCCCCTTCCCCCTCTCTCAAAGACAGACAAAAACACTCTCACACAAACATAGTTGTCCAAAAATGTGTCTTATGACTAAGAAATCTCAAGGCTAATCAGTGACATGTTGGTCTCATGTGATGATGGCTAACTAGATTTTCAAACCCACACAGACAATGAGTCTTTTTAGAGGTAGAGTAAGAAGGAGAAAGCACTGCTTTAAAAAGGTTAAGCATGTTAAACTTACCCAGAAGTCCACAGACCTATTGTCTCCAGACCTGGTATAACCTCTGTAAAACTGAAAACTAAAAATGAAGATGGGAAGTACTGTATTGGAAACTATCAAAACAACGATCCCAATAAACATACAGCTTTTCAGTTTAAGACCTTAAAATTATGTAAAAAGACAAAAAGATATTTGTCTCTCTTGCTAGATGTTTATTATGTATGTATGGATGGATGGATGGATATATAAATAGACAGGCAGACGATTTTAAATACACATGAAGTGTTTTTTGCAAGGTTGTGAGTTGAACTGTGAGTGCAAATCAAATCTCACACTGCTCATTAGTTCTAAGGAATGGGTCACTGGACTGTTGCCCTCTCATGTGATCTTCAGTGTTTCGGAGAGACTCATACAAATCATGAAGCGTGTGAACAGGCAATGCTATATCTACATTTCAGAAAGTATGTATTTACTGTATTTACCGTATCTTTGTGGGTTCTGCCTTTATAATGTGAAAATGCAGACTTCTGTATCTAAAAAAAATCTGGAAGAAAGGTTTGCATAAACATTTAATCTGATTTCCCCCTTTCAGCTCTCATAAATCGCAGCTGCAATCCTATTTATGAACAAACGGCTTTTTAGTTGAGCAACAACGTGTGAGATGTCTGACTATGTGGAAAGACTCAATAGTGTTGATTGTTGCCAGGTTTGCTATAGGCCTTGTTAATTTGAGCAAGAAAATCAGATTTTCCTCCTAGAGAGCTTTTGTGCATTTTCTGAGCAAAACTCGAACAAAGCTGATGAGCGCTCAGCGGATTTGAGTTTTAATTGCTGTGGCTAATGAGTTTAAACAAGCCGAAATAAGTGCATCACACTGGCTAAACTACTGCAGTGGCAAGAGCCCTTTGTCTTCAAGAGCTTTAATTAGTCCATGTGCGTTTTGACAAAAATGTGAGATGGTTGAGGAAAGGACCCATTGAAAAGCACTTTAAACCAATGATTTCACCATTTCTATTTGACCCATAAAGGGCACAAATGGACATCTTCATTTTGCGTGTCATCTCCCCACGTTAGTTGACCAGGCAACCCTGCTGAATAATTTTAAACCAGCCTGGTGTGGTTATATCATTTCCATACCTGGCCAAATTGGTTAGGCTGGTCTGTGTTGAGGACATTTTTAAGCTGGTCATGCAAGTAGACCAGCTATACACCTGCTTAGACTGATTTACTGATGATTTACTTTTTCCCAACTACTGGTCACTTCATGAAACCAACTCACTCAAAATTAATTATGAATATTTTCACAACTGTAACTTCTCGAATCAACTGATGAAACTGACTTCTATTGAGTAGAGTTTGCGACTATGATGATGAGGTTCAAGACTTCTCTTTTGTATAAAAGTCTATTCGCTAAAAGATTAAAGTCAGTAGCGTCATCAGTTCTTAGACGTGATTGTTATTCCGTCAGAACCATTTCAACAATTAGTGCTGGATGACCTTGCCCCCAACTGGAGTCCTGTCATGTCTCAACTAGGCCTCTTTTCAAAAGAATGTCTGCGCCCAATTCTCTCAATTATGCAAATTGGGCTTGAAATCAAAGTGGTCGGAGGAGTGTGACACTTTCAAATGAAAAGCTTTGCTGAGTTCCCATTCCTGTCTGTTTCTAGATACAAACCTGACTCTCTCAACATCAACTTGCAAGAAGTGTTTGAGGTAGAAAAGCCACCTCGAAAGGTTTTTTGAGAATTAAGAAGTGCGTTTCACGGGGGTTATGACGCTGTCAAAGTGGATTTATTGTGCTTTGCTCCAGCGAGGGAGGAAAATACCCTGTGGGCAAGGAGAGAGGGGTCATGGGACTCCCAAAAGGATTACCTTGAACTGGAGTCATGGGACGTGCCCCGAACAAAGAGCCTGCTCACATGCTCATCATATGAAAAGCCCCTCATAAAGTGATGAAGTTTCGTGTCCTGTGGGATTCATTGGGTGCCGGCGCTCTGGGAAAGAGCACCCCTCACCAGCGGAGCTCCAGGAGGGACACTGATGCAGAAACATTCTCTTTGGCACCTTCTTAATGTCAACTAGAGGCTCCACAGGTAAGACCCCTGCTAGCTAACGCTGGGTGACCAGGAGCAGCCCATGGATCCAGGGTCTACTGATGAGATGATGAGATTGAAATGATCAGGATTGGAATTATGAGATCGTAGTATTAAAATATAAATTGAGAATGATTTACAATGTTTTTCTTGACGCAACAACAATTAGCAGTTTCCAATAAAACGTTGTCTTTGTTAAACAATGTATGACTTTTAAGAAAGGGTTTTTTTTAAGTTTAAAAAGTGCAACAAAAATTTAAGTGGTGACAAACTTTATAAACTATGAATGTATTGCTTTATACTTATAATTGTGTGATGGAAAGCCATGGTTTTTGTGGGTTTCTAACGTGTTCAGTCTTTCTTATCTTGGCTAGTATACTGTGACTGATTTTTCTTCGGAGATTTGCCTCAAAAGCTTTCATCTTAATTAGGGCTGAACCAATAACAAAAGCCGAGACAGATATTGCTTTGAACCAAAGGTTATTTTCGTCCAGCGTGCGGAGCACAAAGCTGGCACGGCAGAATCTTTTGCGAAAGCTAAAAATGTTGGTGGGGTTCCTTGGCTCCTTCTCAGAACAGAAAAAAGAGATTAATAACTATGGTCTGGAGCAGAGTTTGCACTCCAATTTGCTATGCACTAATAATTTCAGGCAAAACAGGCCATAGGCCTGGATATGGTCAATGACTCTCTGGATGCTCTTTCATTCAACTCGTATCTGCACATCCTGACACAAGAAACAGTTGCTTTGCAGTTTTAGTAGCTGACTACGGTAACTGTAAAAGACCAGCATTATCTGTGTACTAGGATTCCTAAAAGCACACTTATCATTGGTAAAACAAATGAACAAATGCATTTCACCAGAAGTCTCCATAGTTAATCACTTTAGACATTTGCCATGTACATATTTTCTCTTCCATGTGTTCTGTATATCTAAGGCTTGTGCATACTGTACCACTCATACTTTAGTAAGGATTATCATCGCAAAGAGGATTTACTCTATTCACTCTGGGCAAACCCAAGGGACTAAAAGCAGTTTTTGCTGTAATTGATGTTATACATATATTAATATGGTCGAATGGTATATTAAATATATGTGTAATGTTGTAGGTTTGTGCTTGTAAAACCAAACTACTATTTTATTTTATTTCTGCTTCTTTGGGTCAGAAAAGTATTATTTCATTTTATTTTATTTACTGTTTATTTTATTTTATTTACTGTCTTTTCTTGTTTGTTTCTTAGGGCCAGAAAGCTTGGATTGAGAAAACCTTTCACAAAAGAGAATGTATTCATATATTTCCAGCCAAGGACCCAGTACCGTGAGCCTTTCTATTTTGAACAATTTCAAAAGAACACGCAACTACATATAATGACACCATTGTTTGAGACAAATTACCTCTATGACTCATTCTGTTTTGAGGCTTTTTTAGACTCTTATGTAATGAGGGGTGATGTGTGACATCATAAGCCCTTTCATAGATCACTGTGTGGGCATGTCTCAAGGCTGGATGTGATGGGGCCGGTATAGTTCAGTCCACCAAACTTCCTGTGGGTGGAGGGATGCCAGGGTGTGCACTGATGCATGTGCCCATTGAACACAGACTGCAATTTAGACACAACCCTGATAGGTGGTCTATGTGCACAGAAAAATAAGCAGTACCCTCAAACCAAATTATTTCCATGGTGAAATGTCAGCTAATTGAGTTACGTAAGCAACATCCTGTTGTATGCAATAAAATAGACCTCCAGCATTACTTCTGCTGTGATTTTCCTCAGGTGCGCCTGTGGTTATCTAGTGACTCAGCACCCGCCCATTCCGCCAGGCGCCATCACCAACAAGCCCTCAGAAGAGAACCAGCTTGTGCACGTGAACCCTCCTCAAGAGAAATGGTTCGTGGTTAAACATACCCAGACTGCCCCTACTGATGCCTACGGCATCATTGAATTTCAAGGAGGAGGATTTGTCAACAAAGCTATGGTATCTATTTTGAACGTTATGGGGTGAATTTGCTAACTATTATTGCACCTAGTATTTTGACACAAAAACCTGAGTCTTATTCGATAACCACCTGTAAGTGAAGGGCGATAAAAAAAATTCTTAGTGAATTCCCTTTTGAGAATGTAAATCTAAATAATCTACCAAACCATTTTTTGTGGCAACGTAATTGTAAGAAAAGAACCCTGCTAACATAGTTCACTTAGTAAGGAAATAAACCTATTTCATTCAAGAACAACAGTTAAATCTGGCATTAATCTTATAATTCAATATTTCTTACAGTATATTCGGGTGTCATATGATACTAAGCCGGACAACTTGCTGCATCTCATGGTAAAGGAATGGCAGCTGGAGTTGCCCACACTGCTTATATCAGTTCATGGTGGCCTCCAGAACTTTGACCTGCAGCCCAAACTCAAGCAAGTCTTTGGAAAAGGCCTGATCAAGGCTGCAGTGACCACCGGAGCATGGATCTTCACTGGTGGAGTCAGCACTGGTGGGTATTTATTGACACAACAGGGATGGGCAACTCTGGTCCTGGAGGGCCACTGTCCGGCAAAGTTTAGCTCCATCCCCAAACATACCCGAGAAATCTAACCAAAGTCTTCAGGATTACTAGAAAAGGTTTGCTAATTAGGGATAGAGCTCAATTCTGCAGGACAGTGGTCCTCCAGAAAAGGAGTTGCTCACCTATAGCTCTATAGGTCTATAACTACGATTCCAATCCACATGGTTGAAATCACTTGTTGGAACCAAATGTTGGATCCATCTTCTATTTGGTTTCTTGAGAAATATTTGATTGATTTGATATCACATATAGTTTCCTAATCTATTTTATGACACTGTCACAATGTAGGAGTGATCCGGCACGTTGGAGATGCTTTGAAGGATCACTCTTCGAAATCCAGAGGGAAGGTCTGTGCTATAGGTATCGCTCCATGGGGAATCCTGGAGAGCAAAGAGGATCTAATTGGAAAAGATGTAAGCACAAACTATTGATGTATAGTAAAAAGCATGATGGTGCTTATAAACATATGAAATAATAATCTCCTGAGGCACTATGCTACATCGTCTACTTGTCCAGAGACATCCACAATTTACTGTTCCTTTTCAGGTGAACAAACCATATCAGGCCATCTCCAATCCTCTGAGCAAACTTGCCGTTCTCAACAATAGCCACTCGCACTTAATACTATCCGATAATGGCACATGTGGGAAATATGGGGCGGAGGTCAAACTACGCAGGCAGTTAGAGAAACACATCTCCCTCCAGAAGATTAACACATGTAAGTGCGGTAGCATCAGCAAATCTTATCTGCTTTAGGTCTAATGTACCTCTGATCCTAAGAGGGCACATTTGAAAGCTTGCTAAGGGTTTGAATGACATGACATATATCCTGATTATCAGTAATAGGGTTCATGGGGTCAGGTACCAATGGAGATATGCGCCATGCCATTTTTCAGATTTGATCAAGGCTTTGGTGTCTGTGACCTGTGGGTTTCCCTTTGTCATCCTATGCCTGGAGCTCGTGATAAGGCAGGGAAAGCAAAGGGAGGCTCAGCTGTCACCACTCACATCGTCATCTGGGATCAGACCCGGGAGAGTCAAATTAAAATGATTATACTCACCACTTCTTTTAAATACCTCTCCTTTTGTTAATCACAAAAGGGCTTTTTGATATGTAATGTGCATGCATTTGGAGTAATTGAAAATAAGATTTAAAGCACAAAACGCCCAAAAGGCTCAAACATTCAGGCTAATGTTTTGTAATGGTATTATATTGATATGTGCACAATCCCTGTACTAAGAAATTCTAAACATTTAGGTAAGTTAATTGCTTTTTTTTGTGTCTGCATGTTAGGACTGTGCCAGGGTGTACCGGTGGTATGTCTGATTGTGGAGGGGGGTCCCAATGTGATCTCGATTGTCTTGGAAAACCTGCGTGAGGAACCGCCAGTGCCTGTAGTGGTCTGTGATGGCAGTGGTCGAGCCTCTGACATAATTTCCTTTGCCCACAAATATTCTGAGGTTGAAGGGTGAGTATTAATAGTTATTATTACACTGATCTCTGGAATACTTGATTCTGATTTATCAATAGCGTCATTCTGTCTTCAAATGTTGAAACTATAAATGTTGATATAAATTAGAAATAATTAAATAATTAATTTAAGATCAGTTGAACACTTTGCATCACCCCAAAGGGGTCCTGATCCCTCCGTAGGGGTTTATGTCCACTAATGACTAGCTACATGCACATTATCCCATACATTTCTAGTACTGACCCATCTTTAATGGAAAGACTGAAAATCAGTTGTCAAAACTATTCATTATCACAACTGACTTGTATTTTTTTAGACTGGTAAATGAGGACGTAAAAGAGCAACTGCTGGTCACCATCCAGAAAACCTTTAACTACAACAAAATGCAGTCTGGGCAAATTCTGCTCATGGTCATTGAATGCATGAAGAAGAGGGAGTTGGTAAGTATCTACAATCACGTAAGATCATGTAGCAATTGTACACCAACATCCATCAACACAAACCCACTCTCATTTTCTTCCCTGATAAAACTGCTTAAGCCTAAGATAGTCTTAGTGTGTCTCCCATTCTGGTCAGGTCTTCTTGTTTCAGATTGGCTTTGGATACTTTTCAGCTTGGAGACCTGCCTAAGACCAATTTGGCCTGGCTGGGAGACCAGACTAAACCAGCTAAGACTAGGAAATGAGCTGGTTTTACTTTTTTCTTTTCAAATATACATTTAAAACAGCATAATAATATACATATAAAAATAACTAAGCATAAAAAGTTTTTTTATATTTTTTGTATTATGTTATATTTTTTTAATTCTTTGTGCAAACTTTCATCAATAAACAGTTCCATTCATTATTCATTTTGTCATGTGTCTTTATTCATGTGTTTCTCTCATATATCCATCTGCATTTGCTCTCTAGTTGTATTAACCAGGTACGTAACATCATGTCACATCACATCCTTTCATATGCATAAGCATTTTGCAGATGCTCTAATCAGGTCCTCTAATCAGGTCTCAGATATGAGACCATTGTGATTAACAGAGTACAAGTGCTTTCAGACTCCATACGTTAGAACAGACTTCACAATCACTAGATACTTACCTATATCACCTACAGGATGACCCAGTGCACTCTGGGAACTTGGTTAATGGTAATATTTGTGCAGCTTTAACTGAGGCTAAGTGATGTGTTAAGTATTTAGTAATACTGCCTCAGGACAGGAGATAATCTGTAGCTCTATACATCTGGACTAGGATCAGCGTAGTGCCACCTGTTCTTGCAGACGAGCTACATTCATTCACCCTGTTCCTGAATATGAGCAGATGGGGGGAGGGGAGGGTGGATCCATTTCTCTCTAATCCACACTGAACATCTCCTCCTCTTATTTCAGTGACTTCACATCTCGATGTCTGGCATTAGATAGGCTAATGGCCTTCCACAGCAGTGTTTTTACATGAAATGCCAATGCTAATGTATGTTAAGAGCTCAAATGTCCACATACATAAAGCCTTTTATGGTTTATATGAATAGGGAAATAAATGTACATTCAACTTTCAAGCCCACTTTTAAACATGACTATTGATAGCTTAGCAGACGCTATTATTATGAAAGCAAGCATGCTAGTGTTTTTCATCTGTGTCCAAATGGTTTGCTTAAACCGAGATATCAAACAGGAAATGAACTAGCATTCATTCTCAAAATATTATAAAGAGTTCAATTTAAGGTGTTGCCCCATTGGAGCCATGAGGTACTAATCTAACTGCCCAGACTCCACCATAAGTCTCTCATTAGCGATGCATGCTAACACTCAGGAATGTTTTGGAAGAGGGCCACTCATCCATGCCATTGTGATTACATTTAACATTAACGTACATGTGACTGCAACTTCGAGGTAATTACATTTGATACAAGACATCCTAAACAAGGAAAGCTGTATTATTTCATTTGAGAGGGAAATAAGCTAGTTATTCAGAGTGTGAATAAGTAGGTCCTGCTAATGCTAATAAAATTAAGCTGAACTTTCATCCTAAAAACAGATTTTCCATTCATTTTCACCACAGTAATTCATTCCTCACCCAAAATAAATATGTATGAAAGTGTCAATATATTAAAGTCTTGCTGCCCCGTCTAACTTGGTATGTGTAGATAACAGTCTTTCGAATAGGCGCTGAGGGACAAGATGACATTGAAATGGCTATCCTCACTGCCTTACTGAAAGGTATCGTGAAAATGCGGACCTTCTGAAATACCACAAATTTAGTTCATGGTTAGAAAGGAACTATAATGTGTGTTGGTTGTAATTCAGGAACCAACGCATCAGCTCCAGATCAGCTGAGCTTGGCTCTGGCTTGGAATAGAGTGGATATAGCACGCAACCAAATCTTTGTGTATGGACACAATCTACCAGTTTAAATAAAATTATGTCATAAAGACCTTTCTTAAGTAAAACATTTTTTTTTCATAGCCTGCGAGAACCCTCGCTAGTGCCATCTCCACCAATGCAGCACCATTTCATGAAAAGCAGAAAGGAGCAACTCAACGTAACAAAGGAAAGGCCAGAGGAAAAAAGGGCAAAGGAGGCAAAGCCAAACCAGAACAACCAGAGGAAACTGACCCCAGAAAGTTAGAACTACTGAATTGGGTAAGACAGTGCAACACTTCTGCTTAGATTTCCCCTAAATGTATATATATATTATGTATCTCGTATAAATTCACCATTCATTTATATATGAAGTCTTACTGCTATTCTCCATGAACCCAAAGTACAAAACTTGTGTAAAAGATGCATGAGACCAATTCGATCCAGTAATTCCAGAGTTCTTGATTCTTTGTTACCAATTAATTAAAAGAACCAGCTCATAAGAGTCATTTGATTGTGAATCAGACTTTACTGTTTGTGCTGTAGGTTTTTGATTCCCTAAACAAAAGTGGCTCATAAGAGTCATTTGTTTATGAATCAAATCGCACCATCCATGCAGCTTGCTTATCATTATTTTGTGGCATTCAGTCTGTAGTAAACACTGGTACATGTTAAGTGAGACATTTGGGAGAGGGTTTATAGTCCACCTTTTCCTAAATTCACAACTGGATAATCTATTATGGTAACATATACATGAAGTAGCCAACTTATCTTTAAGTTTAGTGTTTCAGTATGCTTAGGTTTTCTTCACACTGTAAGTTCCTGCTCGCTGTCGCCCTCTTCAGGTGAATTCCCTCGAGCAGGCCATGATGGATGCTTTGGTTCTGGACAGAGTGGATTTTGTCAAGCTCATGCTAGAAAACGGTGTAAAGATTCACCATTTTCTAACCATCCCTCGATTAGAGGAGTTATACAACACTGTAAGCACTGTAACCATTTTCATTTTGGAGCTTATCACAAAGGAAGTACAATAGAGCATGAGAGCAATTAATTAATCTGCAGAAAAAAGACAGGTCCTGCTGTCATATTTTTTAATATTCCTCATAATTCTATTACTCAATCATACACAATCTCATAGCTTGTGTTATTTTGTGTTTTTCAGAAACTTGGTCCTGCCAACACTCTACATATTGTCGTAAGAGATGTTAAAAAGGTAAAGCTGTCTGATATTACTTTTGAATTCTGGTTAATCCAACTTCACTGCTTACGTTTTCTAAAGAAAATGTAAAAATATAATTTTATGCATCACTTTTTTTCATAAAAATTAACATGACAAACATCTCATGTGAAAAAAAGTTGTTCTTTTGATTTCAAAGGGGAATCTCCCACCGGATTACCAAATAACACTGATTGACATTGGACTGGTGATGGAGTACCTGATGGGCGGAGCATATCGCTGTAACTACACAAGAAAAAACTTCCGAGCTCTTTATAACAATCTTTATGGACTAAAGAGGGTAAGACATAAGCTGTGTCCCAATTTGAAGGCTGCATCCTTCGAATATCTCATACTTCAAAGGCCACGCCTTCGTAGGCTGTGAAGGTCACACCGAGTGTTGTTAAATGGTCTAGCCTATGAAGAATTGATCTTGTCGCCTAGCAACTGTGACAGTTTGTGACAGAACGTTTGTGCTGGACTTTTTTGAAAGTGATATTCAACAGACTGAAAACAGGGTTCACAACCTGTCTAAATATGCTCACCTCGGTCCATTTATGTGCATAATAACAAGTATAAACCATCTATAAAATGGAATCTTAGTAAGATATGTCAAAATTTAAACAGCTTTAAAAAAAAATCTCACATTTGGACATTTGGACCATTATATATATTCAAGTAAGCTGAAACCCAATACTTACAATGAAAAGAGAAATCTGGCATTTTCTCTTAAAAAATCTTGTCATCATCGGCGCACAATGAATTTCGGGATAGCCTAGGCCGCAAAGGATCCATCTGTTGTATCCTTCATTGCCTGGAAAATGAAGGATGCATTTTGAGGCTGCATTTGAAGGAGGCTTTGATTTAGAAAAGCCATCGTCGCGCCGCGGTGATACAATCAGTCTTCAAATGCAGCCATCGAAGGACGTAGCCTCTGAATTGGGACGCAGCTATAGAGATTACTCAAATTACTAAATGTTTTAAGTGTGCACAAATAGTCTAAGCAATCTAATGTCGCTTTATTTCCAGCCTAAAGCCCTAAAGCTGCTTGGAATGGAGGTACATGTCAAATATTTGACGTTCTTTTTACATTCTCAGTGAGATCACACAATATCTCTATTAATATAAATATCCTGTTCACCTCATTAGGATGATGAGCCTAGGGCAAAAGGCAAGAAGAAGCAAAAGAAGAAGAAAGAAGAAGAAGAGGACATTGACGTGGATGACCCAGAAGTCAGCCGCTTCCAGTATCCGTTCCATGAGCTGATGATTTGGGCGGTGCTGATGAAAAGGCAGAAGATGTCTCTGTTCCTGTGGCAGAGGGGCGAGGAGGGTATGGCTAAAGCTCTGGTGGCCTGTAAGCTCCTCAAAGCTATGGCTCACGAGTCGTCTCAGAGTGAGATGGTGGACGGCATATCCCAGGACCTCGATAACAACTCCAAGTGAGTTGATGCAAAGCCCCTTTCAAGTCAGGTTCACTAATATGTAGTCAATAGTACAACTCATATCTAAATGCTAAAATGCTATGCTAAGTGTTCTTTTTTTTAAACTGTTTTACAGTCTTAAAACAAGTTTGTTACTTAAACACTGAAAAAAAGTATTCTACACAGTAAAATTGCTCTTCTTGTAATTTTAGGGAGTTTGGAACATTGGCCTATGAGTTATTGGATCAGTCCTACAAACATGATGAGCAGCTAGCCATGAAACTGTTGACATACGAGTTAAAGAACTGGAGTAACTCTACCTGTCTGAAGCTTGCAGTGGCTGCCAAGCACAGAGACTTCATAGCCCACACCTGCAGCCAGATGCTCCTCACTGACATGTGGATGGGCAGCCTGAGGATGGGTAAAAACCCAGGACTGAAGGTAAGGCATTTTCTTTTGACATTTCCAAAAAAAAAAGCAGTTCTTAAAAGGTCATAATTTGCCCTTCCACAAATTAAGGCATTAAAGTGGTCTTAAATTGGAGCAGAAAGACAAGTCATACATTTTATAAAGTCATGGCATTAAATATTATATGTACTGCAACAAATGAACATCTTGCTGATTATTTCCGTCTTGTTTTCCAGTACAAATATCTAAACATCCTTAAATCAAGATGCATTTACTTGAGATGCAAAGTCTTGTTTTCTGAAAATTTAGTTCATGCTTAAAACAAGTACAAATATCTGGCAGTGGGGTGTTTTTCCCTTGAAAGGGTAATTTTATGTCGACACTAGCAGATATTTGTTCTTATTTTAATCATAAACTTACTTAATTTTATGAATTTCTTTGTGTGCCCTTCTATATATTCCCTATGTTTTTCTTTACTTGGGCTTAAAAAGGTATTTAAAAGTTATACATTTACCTTCACAAAACCTGTAGAAACCCTGAGTTTGAGATTGTGTGTAGAGTTATTCATTTGGAAATATATATAATAATAAAGACAATTGGATATAAGTTATTTCTTGATTGTAATATGCCTTTTTTTCTGTTTCTGCAAACCCCAGGTGATCCTCAGCCTCATTGTCCCACCTTTTATCCTGCTGTTGGATTTCCGTCTGGGTGATGACACGTCTCATCATGTCACTGCAAAAAATGAGGACAGGAAGACCAAGGATGATGATGAGTCCGGCCGGGTAAAAACGGCACCACTCCTTCTATTTAAACAAACCCCTCCTTTATTAGATCAGTGTAGCGTACATAACTGAAAGCTCTTGACCCAACATAATATGAGCTTAATCCATCAGTAACCACAGGTCTTGCATGACACACATGATGCAGATAGAATGTGGAAGGATTAAATAATAGAAAGCATATGTAGTTTGCAGATACTCTATTGTTTTACGAATTTATCAAAAATTCAGTAATTGTGGTTAGTTTTGTGGGGGAAAAACAGTCCGGGGAATCTAGCTCAGAGGTTAATGCTGCATCAAACGGCTTCTTAATCTTATGTTTGGTTTGGTTAAAACAAATCCAGGATGATTCGGATTTTAGAGAGGCTGCAGTTTCTATGAATTCTGCCTATTGTATAACCACCTCATGTACATCTAGGATGCCAATGCAGATGCAGCCTCTAAAAAAGGAGACGAGGAGGAAGGTAATAAGAAAAGGAGGCGGATTCCAATTGGAACAAAGATCTTTGAGTTCTACAATGCACCTTTCACCAAATTTTGGTTCAATACTGTAAGTAAAAAAATTTGTTCATTCATACATTTTCCAAACTGTTTATCTTATTTCATCCCAGCATTTTGGGCCAAAGGCAGGGAAATACCCTGAACATATTGAGTAGAATATATTGTAGAATACTTTATTTTATTTTTAGAAAATAATGGTTATATTTTACCCATTTTTTTACTGTATTATTAAAATAATAAATAAAACTATATTGAAATTTAAAATCAGTTTGCATTGGACAGATTTCCTACCTTGGCTATCTCATGCTGTACAATTACATAGTACTGGTGAAGATGGAGCGTTGGCCATCTATACAAGAGTGGTTCGTCATTTCATACATCATCACTTTGGGGTTGGAGAAAGTCAGACAGGTAAAGATGTGCATCTCTCTCCTTAAAACACCACTGCACCCACAGCTCTAGAAATTGATCCAAAAACAATTAAATTAACCCAAACTCAACAGCAAAGAATCAGCTTGTAGCCTATATCTGGTACTATCTCTTCCAGATCTTGATGTCAGAATCAGGCAAGCTCAGGCAAAAGATAAACGTGTGGTTAGAGGAGTACTGGAACATCACAGACCTGGCGGCCATCTCTACCTTCTTGCTTGGCCTACTTCTTAGGCTGCAAAATTAACCCTACATGGGCTACGGCCGTGTGATCTACTGCGTAGACATAATCTTCTGGTATATCCGCGTACTGGACATATTTGGAGTCAACAAGTACCTAGGACCTTATGTCATGATGATAGGGAAAATGGTAACGCAATTCATTTTACTAAATCTATTATACTTCTAGACCTAGTACACGTGATTGTCAACTATATGGACTTTTTGAATATAATAAGCTGCCACCTGTCTTGCAGATGATTGACATGCTGTACTTTGTGGTGATCATGTTGGTGGTCCTGATGAGTTTCGGTGTGGCACGGCAGGCTATCCTACACCCAGACGAGGAGCCAACATGGCGCTTGGCCCGCAATATCTTCTACATGCCTTATTGGATGATCTATGGAGAGGTGTTTGCAGATTCGATAGACCGTAAGACTAGAATTCATAGTAAGATTTTGCTTTCTGCCTCCAGGGTAGATAGATGGCCTTTAACACGATCCACCTTCAAAATACCTCACTAATATCCCAGTCACCTATGTGATTCTGCTGTTTGCAGTTTACCCTATAACAACATGTCTAGTGCCTTTCTTGTTGAGTTAGGTCTCAAACCTTTTGAATATTCAGTCTAATAACTTTCAAACTTGGAGACAGAAAAATTTGTAGTCAATTTGTGGTTATTTCAGTATTTCAGACTGTATGCCATTGCTCTTCATACAGATTGTAGCAGTTTATAGTTGATTATCCTGCCTGTCTCTTGATTAAGATGTTGGATTTGAATAATTCTTGTTGCACTCTTTGGTCTTGTTTCTGGTTCCACTTGCACTGACTGTTCGTGTCTATTCTGCCCTTCTGGAATGTCCTCAAGTTTACGCAATGGAAATAAATCGTAAGCAAAACATTTGTCACAACGATAAACACTGTTGTCATGAAAAATAACCCTACAAATGCTATAATGGCACAATGGAATTGTTGTGAATGTGGAACAGAAAGATTGCTGGTACTATAATGTAACAAGAGAGCTTTTTTTAAACAGCCCCCTGTGGAGAAAATTTATATGATGAGGATGGGAAAAAGCTTCCACCCTGCATCCCTGGAGCCTGGTTGACTCCAGCCATCATGGCCTGTTATTTGTTAGTGGCCAACATCCTGCTTGTGAACTTGCTCATTGCTGTCTTCAAGTAAGAATGCTACCATTTCATGGTTTTGATTACCTATTTCACTTGAAGCATGTAAAAAACCAAACAGTGTAAGAAACATATTTTGTGGCTATAGGTCTTTACAAAAATGTCTTCATTGCTCTATATCTAGTAACAGTTCAGTGGTGTTGATTTGCTACTTGCTATGCGTTTCATCCCATTAAAGCAACACGTTCTTTGAGGTTAAGTCCATCTCCAACCAGGTGTGGAAATTTCAGAGATATCAGCTCATCATGACCTTCCATGACAGGCCTGTGCTACCTCCACCAATGATTATCTTTAGCCACCTCTACATTCTTTTCCGCAAACTCTGCTGCAGCTGTAGAAAGAAAAAGGAGGGAGAACTAGATGAAAAGGATAAAGGATTAAGTAAGTTTAAAAAAATAACTAGACCAAATTACAAAGGATCAAGATGCAGGTGTCCATGTGAGTAATCAACTCAAACCGAACATGAGAACAATATTTGAATGTATTCTCTTTTCCTCATAAAGAGCTTATTCTTACCACGGAGGAGCTAAAGATGCTGTATGAGTTTGAGGAGCAATGTGTGGAGGAATATTTCAGGGAGAAAGAAGATGAGCAACAGTCCTCAAATGATGAGCGTATCAGGGTTACAAATGAAAGGTAATTTCAGTACAGGAATACGGGTAAATCACTTCAATCCCAGTTTGCAAACTTTTATCTAGGCAATCATCACATCTACATTCTCTTCTTGCTCCTGCTCAGGGTGGAGAACATGTCCATGCGCCTTGAAGAGGTAAATGAGAGGGAGAACACAATGAAGGCCTCCATTCAGACCATAGACCTTCGTTTGTCCCAACTGGAAGACATTAATGGCCGAATGGTGAATGCCTTGGAAAGACTAGTGGGAATCGACCACTCTGAATTGACCCGGGCACGCTCAACAGCCTCTTCTATTTGTGACCCCTCCTCTCTCCAACGTCACAGTAGCATCAACAGTGCTGATGGGTACAGCCTGTACCGCTATTACCTGGGTGTTGATGACCGTCCACCTGAAGATAAAGAGGCAGATCTGAGTAAAACAATAAGCACTACAAACCTCAACACAAAGGAATATGGCCAGAATCTAGAGGTAGATGTTCCAGGGGTAAAAAGACGCCTTGGCTCATGTGTGGACATCCGAATCTTCCCTTGTGATAAGAGTGTTGAGGTTGAAGGGACAATGCCAGAATCACCAAAGTCTACAGTTCCTGACAACCAGACATCTTCGGATAATGCAACAAAGAAAGAAGCATTGATGACGGAGAGAGTAAAACTTCAGGCAACTACCTCCTACCCTCTAGAAAATGTTAAAGCATTCAAATACTATCCTGGAGAAATACAAAGCATATCCCCATCCACTGTACGAAGGTGTTGGAGCACAATCTCATTTGATCAAGCAAGTGGAAAGGAAGCAAATCAAGAAGGAGAAGGAATGGATGGGTCTCCAGCTACAAGACGTTGGAGTGCTGGCTGTGAGTACAAGGTACACCCTAGTCTTTTTGGTCAGATGCCAAAGGTATCAATGGTAAGACCCTTGGTAGACCAGACTGACCAGTTTAGCAACAGTTTCAAAGTAGAGCAACCTTCTGACCAGCCTGAGCAACAGATGCTGAGAGTTTCTTCTAGACACAGTAAAGAGGACATGGGAATGCAAGATGGGGAGAAGACACTGGACAGTTCAGGTGGATCAATGAATCATGAAAGTGCTCAGTCAATAATTGAAGATGGGATAAGAAACGCAGGAGAGATCACTGGTAGACAGGCATCGCTAGATATAGATCAGGAAAAACGGGAAGAGGGTAGTGACTATGTGGACAAATGCCTGAAAGATATTGAGCAGGAGGTGACAAAGGAACCAGATGATCCTGAAGGAGGACTTGGAAAGGAGGAAAGTTCAGAGAAGCAAGATGGACAGAAAACAGAGGAGATACCAACAGGTGTAGGTCCCTTTGATTCTGAAGTCCAAGCTGATGGTAGCCATCTGCTTCTGCCAGAAGACACAATGTTTCTCCCTGGAAGATCTAAGAGCTGGTCCACAAAACCTTGCATGACCTTAGGAAACAGCTTAAAAAGAGCCTACGAATCAAGCAGTGAAAGAGACCTTGCTGGAGCATATGGAGACTCTCCTGATGATCCAGGTTCACCAGCACAGAACACAACGATGCACCATCAAACAAACCATAATCAGACACTCCAGTGAAAGTCCGATAAGAAGATAAATTCAACAAAGACCGACACATTTTATATTCTGTATATCCACCTGTAACATTATGTACTTGCATCAAGAGTACGTAATCAGGTGTTGTGATCGAGTTAACTGAGTAGTAAAACTCTAAAGCCATAGTATCAACTGTCCATTATTTGTGGCTTATTTAAGGTACAAAATACATTATGTGGCAGTATGTATCCTTGCTACCTGTTCTCGTCTTCATCACACCATTTATGTGTTATGGTTCAGATGTTTTCTGATTGGTAAAATGTAATGATAATTTATGGGCTAAAAAGTAAGGCTATGCTAAGTGAACTAGTGAAAGGACAAAATGAGTCTACCCCAATGCAAAATGTTTGTAGTTGGCATGTTGTACGAGTGGTGCATTCTGTTCATTGTTGGGATAAGATTGTGTAATAGCACCATCTGCTGTTCTGGATGATGAATTGCTGGAAGAAAGATGACACAAATTGGAAAAATAAGCTGAAAAATATGAAGACAGGTTTATACAGTATTTACTTTGGTTATATTTAGTATAAAAGTCTACAATTAATAAAACCACACTTCAAATTCTTGTTCACATTTTCTTTGTTAAGGTTTTAACACGTTTGAATGAGCATATAGTAACTTTTCAGGTAACAGATAGCATTATATAACACAGTTATCTCTTAAAAATTCGGTCATACAATTACAAATATGAATGAAAATTCATGCATAACAATGGTCCCATCTGAATATCAGTGGTCATGATATACGCTACATTTGTCGAAGTAAAATGATGATCACTAAAACTTTCGTTCAATGTACTTAAGTGGTAACCAGATTCAAACAGTCCAACACAGATTACATTTATTTTAGTCATTTAGCAGACGCTTTTATCCAAAGCGACTTACAAATGATTAATGGACACAGTTCCATTAAGGTTCCCAATATCAGCATTAGTCTAAAGAGAGAATTCCCAAATGGGGACGTTTTATTGCTGTATTCTATACTACTTCATCTGACACAACTATCAGTGCAGTTTGAATAGGATACCAAAATGTCTCGCATGTTTGAAAACAAAAGTGCTGATCTAACCAACTGCATTCACCCTGCATCCTTTGACAAAAACAACTACACATAATGACAGTACAAGCATGAAAAACAAATAATACCACTTTTTTGGCAACTGTATGTTTCATTTAAGAGCCTATGGTGAAACAAATTTGTAAACAGTAAATAAAGGTTGCTTGAACATTGAATATATAACATTATGCACTGGATGTTATCGATCAAAAAATGAAAAAGAGCTAAAAGGTGAGAAATATCAACCTGGAATACAAAACATCAACCACAATCAAAAAACAGTTTCCGTTAATGAATTTTCATAAACATCAAGCGTAGCGTTAGTCAAGCTCGCATCAGCTGACTCTCAGCTGATCCCCATCTACCTATAGGAATACGACACCTATCTAAGCATTCATATATAAGGTCCCTCAGTATTATCAGCAGTTTTCGCATTGCTCAATAGCTAATTACCCTCCTCCATCCCCAGCTCCTCCTCTGTCAGTCAGGATTCAGCCTTCTGATTATCCCTTGAATCAGACTAATTCTAAAATGTGTACATAACATTATTGAACTTTAACGATATCTGCAATACATTTATGTTGGTTTTGTTCTGTTTACCCTGGGGGGGTTTATTGCTGCTCTCCCTGCTCTCATCCATGCTAGGCTGCATGGATGCGCAGGGAGTTCTTGCCCAGAACAGAACCATACCGCCAATTCAAACTGTATGCTAATTGTCAATCATCTTTGACAATAGTGGTCCTGACAAAAATGCATTAATGGCTTTCTTGCTTAGCAAAATACAAAACATACTGTAGCATTGACACAAGGACCTTAGTCTCTATACTTGCTTTTACATGGCCAAGCAGCCCGTTTTTAAATTAAAACATTAATTAAATCATTAATGATCATCTTCATATTCAAAACATTTCACATAAATTTCACAAATCAGTGCTAGACTGAATTTGGGGAATTTTATCACCCAAAGGCAAAGGATCTATAGTACAGCACAGGCACAATTTATCTTATTTCCTTAACACTGATGGTTCTCAGGTTTGGCTGTCAGACACACACATTTCCTATGGGTGACTTTGCCAAGTAAGATGTGTTCCCTTTGATACCTGACCTGAAGAGGTTCCTTCTCCCCACCATGCACTGCAGCATCATGTTCTGTCTTTGCAACCTTACTGCAGATGGATTGATGTCTGTCTGTGCTATACATGGACATGTGCCTGTGAGGAGAGCTCATTGAAAACACATGTAAAGTGCTTTAACCCACTAGCATTCCAAAAATTGCATTTTACAGATCTTCTCTATTAATTTTTTTTGAACCAGTGCAAGAACACAGTGTTTATGTTGTATAAAAGACACTCAAAAACATATTACAACAAGACTCACTGACTAATTCAGAAATACTGTACATGATACATCTAAGCCTTCAGCAGCAAATGTTTTAAGACAGCATGTGCTGTGTCCACAAATAATATTTTACAAAAACATTTTTTTAAAAAAACATTCATATGTGATCCATTATCTTTTGACACAATCATCACGATTATCACCACACAACAATGGAAACGTTTCCTATTGTGACTCTATCACTGAGCTAACCGACTAAATCTCTCAAAATTGCATCATTCCTCTGTTCCATCTTGACTTTAAGGGCTTGGAAACACGAACCTTCATTCGTTCTCGAGCCTGATAGTCCAGCTCTTTGCAGGAGCTCATGTGATATGTTATACCAGCCGAGCATTTCTGGCTGCCGCAGATACACAGCGAGTTAAAGCAGAGCGCACTTAAAGATGCTGTGCTTTTTGGAGCGCTTCTCTGAAATCTTCACAGGACCCCCGCTATCTGCTTGACCACCATCATTCTAGTCAATAGAAAAATAGAAATATTTAAATTTTGCTGTTAAAACATGTTAAAAATAAATTATGATAATTATATTAGGGTTGCCAAAAAATGTGTATAATTTAAAAAAAGTAATCCTGCGACTTTTTGTACTTAATTGCTGAACCGATATCAAACTAAATGCAATTATAAAATAATGTTTTACCTCCAGTAGTGACTGTTTTTGAAAATCTGATTCATTGTAACAATGATCCATGTTTAAAATAATTGTAAGAATTTCTTTTAAATAATTGATGTACAATTAATGGTAAATGATATCAAGTATTGCACTTTTTGTACCTGCTCAACCAATATCAAACTAAATGCAGTTTTAAAATTGTTATAAAATATGGAGTTATAAAATACCCTTTTAAAACGTGATTTATTTGTAACACATGATTACCTTTTTTTTTAATTATTATTATTATTTTTTTATATACAAATTAATGATAAATGATATAGTAAAATACACAAGTTTTTTTCTCTTTTTTTGCCAGTTTTACAAAAAAAACTTCAAAAAGCACTCACAATCTTTCTGTTAAGTCGAGCCATAATGTCTCTGGCAAGTGTGAAAAAGGCCTCTTCGACATTTATGCTGTTTTTTGCACTTGTTTCCAAAAACTTGATCCCGTAATCAATTGCCAACTGGACAAAAAGGCAAAAATGACAACAGTTATTAACAAAAAACTACCAGAAAAAAATACAAAATATATCATTTAAAATTATATCCAATCTCACTCAAAATACTGTATATCTGATTCGAAATAACATACCTATAATAAACAGGTAGTGTTACAAGAATGACATTTTAAAATAATTTTTTTAACATTTTCTTAATTTTTCATGTTAATAGATTCATTTTATATTATTAACTTTAAATAATGTATTATTTGTATGGAAAACTGTAAGCTTGTTAGACGTGAGAGGCCTCACTTTCTCTCCTCTCTCTTTGGACACCTGTCTCCTGTCGTTCATGTCACATTTGTTTCCGAGGATCATCTTCTCTACGTCAGATGATGCATGCTGAAATGAGTAATTGAGAAGTTCAGCAGTTCTTCAAGTTACAGTTAAAAGAAATTAAATTCTCTAACAAATGTAGCAAATAAACAATAAATAATATTTGATAGAAATTTATAGAGTGGCTAGCAAACCTATTATACAATGACCCCCTAATATGATCGGACAGCAGTGTATTGACCAACCTGGACCAAATCGGTTTTATAATCTAAATGATAATACTTTATCAATTCAACATACGTGACCAAGCACAGTACTCAAATCTATATGTGAACATATTCCTCCTCAATGTTACCTCCTCAATGTTGCGTATCCAGTTTTTAATGTTCTCAAATGACTTTTCGCTGGTGATGTCATATACCAACATAATGCCCTGAAAACAAAGCAAGCAGAAATATGAAGCATCCATCTTCAGTGATCAACACTTCCCCACAGACATGAGAAGTAGCCAATAGTGTTTTACCATAGCGCCTCTGTAGTACGCCGTGGTGATCGTCCTAAATCGTTCCTGCCCTGCTGTGTCCCTGTAAAACAATCAGAGAGTCACACACAAATTCTATATGCACCCTCACCTTGTTCCTTCCTTCCTTCGTCACCCGGCTCAGCTTTAACACTTCACATTCGTTAACAGTGAATCCCACCCTGCTCTTTCCCAGCCTTTAATATAAACTTCCTGAGAGGTACGGATGTACAGCCTGTCCATGACACTACTGTCTGCACGTCTCATCCTTCCTTAGTCACCTAACTGGACAGGGTGCGTGAGCATTATGACTGTTAACAGGAAGACCAGCCACAGTGTGGGACGTCATTTCCGTCTTACTAATCAATCTTATATGTAGGCTATTAGGCCTATCATTTATTTATGCCAAGACTTTGGCTAGTGGCTAATTTTCAAAATTTGACTAAAAGGCTAGTGATATGATAAGATAACAGGTTAATGGGCTTGCGATATGCTATGTTAACAGGTTACTGGTATGCTAAGCTAGCAGGTTAATTGACGAGTAGTACAATGCATACCTTGACTCTAGGGGTCAAACAACTAAAAATCAAGTCAGGAATCTTGGTGTGATTCTGGAGACAGACCTTAGTTTCAGTAATCATGTCAAAGCAGTAACTAAATCAGCATACTATCATCTCAAAAACATTGCAAGAATTAGATGTTTTGTTTCCAGTCAAGACTTGGAGAAACTTGTTCATGCCTTTATCACCAGCAGGGTGGACTATTGTAATGGTCTCCTCACCGGCCTTCCCAAGAAGACCATTAGACAGCTGCAGCTCATCCAGAACGCTG
This sequence comes from Sinocyclocheilus anophthalmus, assembly GCA_018155175.1. Lineage (NCBI taxonomy): Eukaryota > Metazoa > Chordata > Actinopteri > Cypriniformes > Cyprinidae > Sinocyclocheilus > Sinocyclocheilus anophthalmus. The sequence continues at coordinate 102,240 of JADLZN010002902.1, forward strand.
CTGCCAGAATTCTGACTAGAACCAGAAAATCTGAGCATATTACACCAGTCCTCAGGTCCTTACACTGGCTTCCAGTTATATTTAGGATTGATTTTTAAAGTACTTTTACTCGTTTATAAATCACTCAATGGCCTAGGACCTAAATACATAGCAGATATACTCACTGAATATAAACCTAACAGACCACTCAGATCATTAGGATCGAGTCAGTTAGAAATACCAAGGGTTCACACAAAACAAGGGGAGTCTGCTTTTAGTTATTATGCCGCCCGCAGTTGGAACAAGCTTCCAGAAGAGATCAGATGTGCTAAAACATTAGTCACATTTAAATGCAGACTCAAAACTCATCTGTTTAGCTGTGCATTTACTGAATGAGCACTGTGCGATGTCCGAACTGATTGCACTATATTGTATGCATAATCGTTTTCTATTTTTAACTGTTTTTAATTTATTTTAAATTTTCAATTTAATAATTTTTTTCTTTTCTTTTATGTAAAGCACTTTGAATTACAATTGGGTATGAAATGTGCTATATATATAAACTTGCCTTGCCTTTCCTTGCCTTAAATATGCCTGAAGATGAAGTGTAAATGATGATATAATGGGACGTATATGAAACGGGTCTTAACGCTGCATATCCATGACAAACAAATGGCTCACCATATCTGCAGCTTGATTTTCTTCCCATTCAGCTCAATAGTTCTGATTTTGAAATCAATTCCTGGCAACAGAGAAAAAGAGAAACATCGTCAGATCTTCAACGACTGGCACCACATGGAATCAATGGTACAATCAATGTTGCACTGCAGTGGTGATGATGATATAATGAGTTATTTCCTGTTCCTGGGGTTAAACTGCTCCTCTTGCCATTTTTTTGCCTTGCTGGTTAGTGGACAATTCATTTTTTTATTTTTTTTTTATTCCAGCTAGCCTCATACAACATTCACTGTGCACTTGGGTGAAATGCAGAGCATAAATTCCAAGTATGGGACATACTTGTCCACACGTAACTTTTACTTTCAAACCTATTGATGGTGTGGAGAGATGATAATATTTCTAATTAAGAACTGAATCAAGATGGAGGCCTTCTAAGCATATTTATGAGAAAAAAGTGGCATTCAGTGGAAATTTAGATAAATTAAAAATAAAATATGTCTTACACTTAATACAACTTGTCAAACGAGTTGCTCCGAGGTGTGGTTTTCCTGTGGAAAAATGTCTAATGCTACAACAATATAGTGTTTCAGATCTGGACTGGTAAACAAGAGGTTTATACCAAAAAATAAAAGTTCTTGCCTTAAGCACAAACCTCACTAAATTTTGATAGACTCCATCATTCTATCTTGTCATTTTGTCAAACAAATAAAGTTCACACACTTTCACTTTAGTGGATGTGAGTTTTGATTGACCAAAAACCAATCACATTTTCTTCAGAAAACAAACAAATTGAGTTGTTTATTGGCGCTTCAGTCAATGAAACATTGTTATAACTTTTACATTCAGTAATAGTGAAGTAGCTACAGTGAAGAACATAAACAATTTATCAAGCAATTTCACATATTAGTTGTATATAACCATCCACAACACTTATCGTGATGGTAAGTTTTGATTGAGCGAACACTATCCACATTTTCTTCAGAAAATGTAGTTTCTGTCAATGATACAAATGTTTAATAAATTTACATTCAGTAATTGAGGTTTTTAGCTACAGCAACAATGAGGAACATATTTTATCAAGCAGTTTAGTTAAGCAATATCACAACCCTGAACAGAAACACACACACGGCCACAGGAAGCAGAGGTGGGACGCTCAGAGAAGTGTGGGGAAGTGCAGAGTGGCCACAATCGGGGTCATGGACGTCCTGGCACAAGAAAACAGATGCCAGTCAAATGCTCAGCTGCATTGGCGGAAGAATGCTGAGATGTGCTGAGAGAATATCACGAGAGCATGATGGGGATTCAAACAGTACTGCCCTCTGTTCATGGTCAAGTCTATTATGACCCCGCACAAAGAAACTGTACTTTCCCCAGCACTCTGGTGTTGTCACCAAAATGTTGTTTATGCAGAATGACCGTTTTGATTACTAACATCCCAACATCATATTTTTTTCAGCAAAATTGCTGCTTTTTTAACAGAGAATGGTACAGAAAAATGGGCTTTAAATACAACTAAAGTCTGAAAGAAAGTCAAGGCTCAGAGACCCCATTGCAAGACAGCATCGCAAACAAAGGCAGAGGGGGCGGTGGCGTTTTAATCAGATGGAAAAACCGACAAAGGAAATGACTAAACTCTCTGTGCAAGCAGACGAAAGACAACTGTGCAACGTTCACACACACAGCAAAATAATTTTCTTATGCAGTATTTTGTCTAAAAATCTTTAAAGCAAGATAAATGTACTTGAGATTTTAAATTGTATAAGATATTTAAGCTTTTTTTGTTTTATGTAAAAATAGATGCCATATAAATCATATATATTATAAAAATAGAGCTTCTTTATCAGCATCTATGGTTCCATGAAGAACCTTTCTATTCCACAAAAGGTTCTTTAACTGAAAAAGGTTCTTTCAATTATCAAAATGTTCTTCACACTAAGAATTTCTTTTTTTAAGAACTATTCACTGATGAGCCCAGAATGGTTCTTCTGTGGCATCACTGTGAAACCCGGTTGGAACATTAGTTTTTAAAGTGTATGTATTTAAAAATGTCTTTTTAACGTTTTTTTGTTTGGTTATTTGGTCATGCTGACAAAAAAAAAAAGACAAAAAAAATGGGTACCAAGCTTCTTCACTCTGCATACTTTTTTTCATCATGAAGATGCACATTCCTTCTTTCTCATCGAATGTATTGAGTGGCTTGAATCCATCAGCGTGAACACAAAATGCCTATATAACTCAATACACAGTTTATGTTTCCCTTGTGTAGACTCATGTATGAACTTTAAGGCCAATAGTCATCAGGGTTTGACAGGTTAAAAGTAGATACAGAACTGGTCAGCAAAATATAACTCTCACACCTTCACAGAGCGACAGCATTGTTTCCAAAATATCTATATTTTCCAAAATATCTATATTTTGCGTATATACAGACAGATGTAGATGTATCGTCTAATAGCTCTAGATAGATAGATAGATAGATAGGTCTTTGTTTAAATATGTCTACTAAGCAAAGGCTGAGCTACTCATAGGCTCTGTGCATTTTAAGCAAATCCAACAAAAGGTTTTTAATGTAACACTAATACATGATTATATATATATATATATATATATATATCTTTATATATATATATATATATACACAAAAAAAAAACAAGGTGCTTTTTGAACCCACTTTACCAATGCAAATGCAACTAGAAACTTAATTATTACAGCTTTACTGTATCTGACCACTATTGTCCTGCACATAACAGGACACCGTCCAATCCCTTCTACCCAGATCACCGGTGAACTGACCGATTGTGGAGATGAAGGTGGTGTTAAACGCGTCCTCGCTGAATCTGAACAGCAGACATGTCTTTCCCACTCCACTGTACCATATAGCAAGAGTTTGAAAAAGGTAAATCGTAAGGTCTTCGCCATTGCCAAGACGGTTAATCCTTTATGAATGACAGTGCACCGTTTCCCTTGTTCGTGGAATTGACACAAAAATCATCGGGTCTCGAGCGAGGGCGGAGCCTCATGCTGTGACGTCAGCGCCATGTCTCCCGCGTGATTGGTCAATGTAGTTTCTAGCAGGACAGTGATACAGAACTCCCCTAGATACATTACGCGTGGTTGTTATCAGGAAAGTACTGCATGCCAGGTTTTAAAAGTGTAGACTATTAAAACATCTTTAAAGATTTTATACTGATATTGATCAGATATTTAACACTTTAATACTAACTGTATTAAATTGTGCTATATAAACAAACAAACAAATAAACTAAGAGTAAAGACTTTTTGGAAAGTCTTTGGACATTGTTTTTTTATTTATTTAATTTTTTTATTATAAGGTTTATTGATTTGATTTTCTCATACACTTTATTGATTGATTGCTTGATTGAGTGATTGCATTTTTGTGATATATTTATGTGTTGGCATGCAAGACCTTTAGATTAATGATTGATACCATTGATACCATTATTGATACCAAATTATGATATAGCAATTTCAATTTCCAAACACAAATTTTCACTTAAAAATCAATAATAATAAATACAACTGAATTTCATTCTCAAAAAAAAACTGTATCCAAATTGATCATTTTGCTTATCTATTTGATCAAATTACGTTCTTGCATTTACTGTCCACAGAACTGAAAATAATTGTATAGTGGTGCTGCCATTCAACAACCACAAGATCTGCCAGGTGAGTGCAGGTTTACTCAAAGTTTGCATTTAGGTCAAATAAGAATAAACAATAACAGAAATGTTTGAAATGAATAAGTACATTTATCCCGTAGGGACGGGAGCTGCTTATAAAACAGAAGGTGCTGCTGCACCTCTTTAACTCGAGCTCTGAAAATTAACATTAAGGTTGCCAGTACGCGAATTATTAATCCAGAGGGTTTACTTGTTTTGTTTTGTTTTGTTTTATTACAATTTGTAATATAATACAGATATATATATATATAATATATATATAGATAGAAGGTAGATAGATAGATGAGAGATATGATGATATTATATAGACAACCTATATACATATTGTGTAAAGCTGCAATCAATGTTCTTTGCTAAGATATGAGGTGACCGACAGCAACATTTCGCCAACTCGCCATCACTTACCGTTGTCGAGCTGATGTAATATTCAGGAAATCCCTGTAATGTTGTCAGGTTTTATAAGATCTAATGTATAAAGGCGTGTTTTATTGTGGAGCATGCCTGGGCATGTCTCGTCAGATTTCCTTTATGCAGCTGCGCGTGGCAACTGGCAACCCTGCAGTCGTCCGAGAGATTCGAGGAAAGCAGCAGAGCAGACCCACGAATGCGAATATCAGCGGCTCCCGACTATGCCTGTAAGTGCGTTTGCTCAACTAGACAGCGATTCTCGCATTTGACAGTTGTTCATATCAAACTTATTGGATGTTTTAACCGTGCGATAAACATGGGAAAGTTTGTGATTTCACGTGGTGCTGCGCAGGGTTCAGATAGGGCCTAATGTTTCACTTACACGAGTAATATTTCAACTTGTGCATTGCACCGAGGAAAATGATATGTTGGATAAGATTGATGTTTTATCTGTGTTTTTAAAACTAAGGTATTATAGTTTTCAGACTGACAAGTTGATGAGAGTGATCAATATGGCTGTTGAGCAATGTTTTTGTGTGCAAAGAAGCATGGTGTCAGTCGGTAATGTTATTGCTGTAGTGTTTTTGTTACATAAATATAATCTAATGTCGCCTAGATTGTAGATTTTGTTATTAAGAGTGTAAAATGACTGTCATATTGTGGGAGGAAGTATATAGTCACATTTATGGGGGGTGCGTGTGAGAGAGAAAAACAAAATTTTATGTAATTTTTAAAAATATTTTATTTAGTTAATTTATATATAATATGACATACACACATAAAATTAAAATATTTTACACAATGCCTTTATATATATATAGGATATACTATATATATAGCTATATATATAAGACAAATTTTAAATATTTTGTGTGTCCTTTTAAGTAAATATTTAATTCTAAATAATAAAAGAAATATTGAAAATGCATATTTTTAAATATTATGATATATAATATGTGTGTGTGTGTGTTGGGTGTGTATGTATACACACACTTTAAATATTAATATGTGTGTTTGTGTAATTATATGTAAATATTTTCATGGTTTATTTAATATACAAAAAAAAATCTATATTTTAACTAGGGCTATCACTATTTTGGTAATTGGGTAATCAGATAATTATAATAAAAAATAAATTGTGGTAATAAAAATAGACCTAAGTGAACAGTAGCCTTTAAAATGATTTAAAATACATATATAATAGCAATGAGGCAATAATAATTAGTTCAAATAAACTATCAAAAGCAAGTCATCATATGGTTTTATTGAACAAAACTGGTCAAATACATAATGTATTATAAACAATAGAACATTACACATTATAACAAATGCCTGCAGAGGCGCCAACGCCCTGACGATTGTTTTTACACTTTACAGCGTGACCATCTAATCCTTGTTTAATATTGACTAAACAACATTTAATTCAAATGTCCACTTAGTCTTTAATATTTGGCCATTTCTTTACGATGGAAATGCTACAGCCACTTTAATTTCTTGAGTATGTAGACATCAAAACGGTAACTTGACATGGGCAAAATCCAATCGATTATTTTTCTCAAATTGAATCGAGGAATCGTGGCAGCCCTAATTTTAACTATATTTTCAACAGCTGGCCAAAGATCTGCTGAACCCGTCCTTTGATTTTGAGAGAAGACAGCATAAGAAGAAAAGGCTTGTGCAGAGTCCCAACTCGTACTTCATGGATGTAAAATGCCCAGGTTTGAGATCTTTAGAAGAAAGCTTTGTTCGCCTTACGTGTAATATATCGCTTGTAGGAAGTGTAATCTTTACTTCTTATCTCCATGCAGGTTGTTATAAGATCACGACTGTGTTCAGTCATGCGCAGACGGTTGTGCTGTGTGTTGGGTGTTCAACAGTGCTCTGCCAGCCCACAGGAGGAAAAGCAAGGCTGACTGAGGGTGTGTATTTGCTGAAGGATTGTAAAACATATCCAGGCTGTCTGGGTTGTACTTTTGAATCAGAAGTAACTACAAATCACAATATTTGATCCAGTATCTCAAGCTACGCATTTTCTTTTTTCAAATAGGTTGTTCTTTCAGAAGAAAGCAGCACTGAGAAGGATGAAAAAGGAGAGATGCTTTGAATACAAAGAATTGTGCAACGTCTTAATGCCTTACTTTTTCATTGATTACAATGAATGAACTTTAAATGTGATAATGAATGGTGCATGGCAGGTTCTTTCTGCCATGGTATCAGTTCAGTGCTTCTGAATAAAGTTTCTTCTGCATGATACAGTTGCATCCTGCAATTTAATCCAAACAAACATATTCAGAACAGTCAGTGCAACATTTTCAGTTTCATTTCTCTTCTCGTGCAATATTATTCAGCATCTTGACGTCATGTTATGTAATTTTTAACATCTGTCTTTTATTGTTGAAACTTTTACATGTATCTACACTAACGTTCAAGTTTGGGGAGGGTACGATTTTCAGTCTTTTTTTTAAAAATCACTTATGCTCACCGAGGCTGTGTATATTTGATGAAAAATATAGTAATATTGTGAAATATTATGATTATTTAAAATAATTTTTTTTTCTATTTTATTTTGTTTTATAATGTAATTTATTCCTATGATGTAGAGCTGAATTTTCAGCATCATTACTTCAGTCTCACACGATCATTCTAATGTTAATTTGAGTTTCTTATTATTATAAATATCAAAAAGAGTTGTGCTGCTTAATATTGTTGTGGAACCCTTTTTTCAGGATTCTTTAATGAATAGAAAATTCAAAAGAACAGCATTTACCTGAAGTGGATTTTTCCATTCTAAATATCTTTACTATCACTTTTGATCAGTTTGATGTATCCTTGTTGATTAAATGTTTTGATTTCTTAAAAAAAGAAATAACTAATAATCTTACTGACCCCAGACTTTAAATTGGATGTGAGGGTTTTATACAATATAAAATTAGCTAGAACACTAAACTGTAAATATTTTACATTGAAAAAGATTTTTTAAAATTGCTTTCAGTTGCAGTTATGTGAAGGAGGGATTGTAATGAAATGTTTTATTTGTGAAAAATAAAACACATTTGAAGGAAGGAAACAACATGTTAAATGTATGGTGTGTCACATTCTTTGAAAATGTACAAATACAGATTTTCAACTGGCAAAAAAAACAAAAGTACAGCACCCTACTCTTGACCAAAGCACATCGACAGATTAACATACAAAAGTGAACACGTTCAAACATAGGGAATAATCTACATGCAAATTTAAGTTACTAAATTTCATTTGTAAATGAATGAAGTTTTAATCCAAAATAGTTGCTTTAATTAAATATGTTAATATTAATTTATGGTGGTAATTGCCAAAAAACTCCTGGCTCCTCATCAGATACTTCAGAAAGAAGAATTCCAACGGTGGCAAAAAAATGGTCCGTTTCATAAGGCTTGGTAAGGAAATTCTTGCTGTACGTATTGCTTGGCAAGAACTAAATTTAACCGGCCTAATATTCAGTGTATATTTGCAGTCACACAAATATTGCACCAATGTTTCTTATACATGACATTTACTGAGTCTGGCACTGGACGCCACCATGCCTGGGGCCTTCATCTTCATCGTAGGCTTCCCCACTGAAGTTTCTCTTTTGTCTTTCATAGTCTACTTCACACAGGTCAACCTCTTCCATATCATCTGACATCATGACGTGATCTCTGACTGGAAGTAACCTCTCCAGGTCAGGCAGCATGTGCTCAGGTAGCCAGTGTTTATCTGGGAACTCAATCTGAGGGAACAGAAAGGCTTCAGTAAGATGTGACCGTCCCAACACAAACTGCAACTTAATCATTGTTTGCTTTCACACAAGTTTTTCCTCTATTATTGTTTTTGTTTTGTTTTTTACACATTTATTTTTTTCCATGTGACAATTTTTATTTATTTATTTGACGGTAGGAAATTCGGGGGGGGTTTTACGTAGAAGTTGCAAAGCAAAATACTCTAAAATATTTAATAAAGAAATTAAAATACTAATTACAACAATCCATCACACATAAGATTAAATATATTAAATTACTTTACTTTGCATTTAATTCGTTTTTATTAGTAACTTGTTTTTCTTTTAGCTGTAGGCAATTTGTTTTGTTCCTAGAAGATGCTATTAAAAATAAAAAGAAATATACTAATAATATTTTCATTTTTGTCAGATTAAGGTATATTCAATGGATTTGTCTAATTAAGTTTATACGAACTAATTTTGTTTTTGTTCTTAGAGATGCAAAGCAAAACTTAAATACAAATAGTAATAAAATAAAATATAATAATAGTAAGAATTTTAATGATCACAAATCTGATAAAAAATGTGTCCATTTTTTAATTTTCAATGATTTTAATTTATTATTAGTAATTACTTTTTTTGGCAGTAGGCCATCTATTTATTGTTTGTTTCTAGAAGATGTGAAGCAGCATCAAATAAAATAAACCATAATGTAATAAAAATAATAAAACATAATGATAGTAATAGAATCAGATTAGGTACTGACTTACCTCAAACTGTATGATGAGAATACCCTTCTCATAAGGGTCTCTATAGACAGGCATTCCCTCATTATGAATACATTTTAGATCATTAGGTTTTATCACTTTGCCTAAAACAAAAAAAGAATAAAAATTCAAATGAATCGAAATGTATTTATTGAATAATTTAAATATTTCATCGATTAAATATTGATTGAAATATCATTCATGCAAACTCAAATATTATTCACAAATAAATAGTATATAGGACATACCTGGAGGTGAGTGGATAAGCAATAATCGGTTATCTAGCGTACAAATTGATTTTTTAAACCCACAGAGCGCTTCCACCAGCTTGATCTTCATCTTCATGATCAGGTTGTCATTTTTTCTTTGGAAGACGGGGTGTTCTTTCAAGTCCAGTACGATTAGAACATCACCAGGCTCCAGTCCAGGCTCTTGATCTCCTTCTCCATGGAATGTGATCTTCTGGCCGTCCTTCATACCTATGACAAAGACCATTATTAGTATGTTTCTAGAATACTTTATAAGAATATAGAAGGTAGTAAGGCCTGGAATGAAGCAAAGTTCATGTTCTTCTACCTTTGTCAATATGGACTTCAAGAATCTTCTTCTTGCGTTCTACTTTGTGTCCATTGCAGTTCTTGCAGCGGTCCTTGGAGTTGAACCTCTCTCCCTGTCCTTGGCAGTCAGAGCACATGCTTTGAATCTGCTGGATCATTCCCGGTCCAATCTGTTGCACCTGGACCTGAACCCCTCTTCCTTTGCATGTTGAGCATTTTTCAATTGTGCCTTTTTTGCCTCCATAACCTGCAAGACAGATCATTTACATCTTAAATCACCACTGGGTCTTGAACTACAATATCATTATAACAATTTTCCCATTAAATGAACTCAACAGACTAGTAACCTTCTTACCATCGCATTTCTCACAGATCACGTTCTTCTGAAGACCAAGTTTTCTTGTTGAGCCGTTGTACAATTCCTCCAGTGTGACTCCAAGCTGGTGAACCACATTCTTACCTGAATAAGAGAAAAAGATAACAGTATTAGCTACCAACAACCAGGATATGAAACATTAAAGTGCACGGACTATATTTAAAACCCCCAAAACCTTTCGTTGACTTCCCATGGGGGGACGTTACAAAACACCACAGCTGTTCACTGCCACCTGATGCAGTAAATAAATGCCTCACCTCTCCTTTCTCTCTGCATTCTGCCTCCGTCACCAAAGAACAGGTTGAAAATGTCCATGGGAGATTCTCCTCCTGCCATGCCTCCTTCCTTTATGGCTTGTTCTCCACCTTGGTCATACAAATCCCGCTTTTTGGCATCTGACAGGACCTCGTAGGCTTGTGATATGAGTTTGAACTGGAGAATTGCAAAAGATCCTTATATTACTCATTTTAATAATGCATGCATTAACATTTCCCATCATGCATCAGTTTCCATGAAGCATATAACAACAGTTCAGATGAGTTCTACTGAAGACCTAAGTGCCATAAAGCCTTCCTGTGTCAGGTATTTTCCTTTAATAATTACACCAAAATTATTAGATGTTTTATAATACTTTTATTTTAATAACATTTTAAGATATCTTTCTATACAACTTTATTCTATCCCTGTGCAATTTATTCAGCATTTTTGTTACCTTAAATTTCTTTTCTTTTTTTCTTCTTTCACTTAACCTTTTTTTTTTTTTCAGCCACTTTGTAGTAGGCTTTTCATTTCCCCCCCAACTTTACATTACTATATTATTTTGTTGTCATTTCATCGCAGTTGGTTTATTTGTTGCTGTTTTTTTCTTACTGAATATTGTATAGGATTTTCATTCCCCCACAACTTTAATTCTTATTATTTTTGTCATTTCATCACAGTAATTTTTGTTTGATTTTTTTTTTCTTTCTTTAATATTTGGGATTTTTTTATCCCCCCGCCTTACTGTCTGCACCTTGTATTGTTTTATTTAATAAGTCAAATAAAATAGGATAAAAAAGATAGTAAAATTCAAATGCAAATCAGCATGAATTATTTGCATCCATATATGCAGATAGATCTCAGAGCAATGTTTAGAAATGCATGCAGCAGCTCACATGAATATTCGGAACACTTCCAGAAATGTCCTCTCATTTCTGTCGCTGTCATTTACCAGGCAACGTGAAACATGATATGGTGTCCGCACGCGGCTCAGCACCTCCACTTACTTTCTCGCCTTCATTCGGGTTTTTATCCGGGTGATATTTCAAGGCCAGTTTCCTATATGCCTTCTTGATCTCGTCCGCTTTGGGACTCACGCCAAGCAGATCGTAGTAACCGGTTTCTCGAACCATCTTTGACAGGATTCAGCTACAGGAACACACCATATCAACAGTCCTGCCTACTACCACTACCTACGCCTATATAACTTAGTTAAAATACAAAATAAAAGCAATGTTGATGCAATGTTTAATCATGCCACTAGACATACATATTATAAATGAAACAATATTAGAGCAGGTTAATGCAAGCGGTCACTTGAATAACAACAGTGTAGTTAGTAGGCTACTTGAAAGCTAAAGTGATACTTAAACTGTCTGTTACATTAGTGAATGACTCTAGAGAATACTTCAAATAAAGCTTCGCGAATCGTATTTGTGTGTTATGAGTTTGATAGCACTCACAGAAATAAAAGAAGAAGGAAAAGCCGGCTCGCTGTGTCGCGTCGCGTCGCGTCGCGTCGCGTCCGTCTCTGCTTGTGTGACTGTTGTTCTGCAGCCTGAACGCAGCGCGCGCTATCGCTCTTATAAACCCTTGCGCTCCAGAACCTTCTCGAGCTTTGATGCGAAGCATTGGTGGAATGGGATGGAATAAGGACATGCAGTTTCACATGGGATTTGAGATATTTGCACGGGTCTCCAAGCAGTTATGAATGATACCAAACGTTATGTATGTTAGAATGGATTTGCATGATGCTTTAGAGTAACATACAGAGTAGATTTTTACATTTTCTGAAGAAATGTGAGATGCATGTGCAAATATTGTAACTCTATAGAGTTTATGTTTTCGCATGCCAAAAAACCCCCCCACTTAGTAATAACAGTAAATAATAATAATAATAATCAAGCCAATTTTTATATATAGAACGTAGCAAGATACTAAGTAAAGCAAAGTAAAAATTAAAAAAACACTTAATAATAACAATAATAATGGTAATAATAATAATAATCAAGTCAATTTTAATATATAGAACGTAGCAAGATATAACTAAGCAAAGTAAATCTAAGTAAAAGAGATCCCACGTTGTCAAATCACATCTATATAGCTTTATACAATACATCACAGATTGTTTCAGAGCAGCTTTACAGGGATAAACAGGAATATCATTATTCAAAATCATTCCAGAAATCTATTTGCCTTGAGATTTGTTCTGACAATTGCTCAGCAGAGGGCGCTCTTTAACAAGGTAAACGTTTCAGCAGGCTAAATGGTGACGCTGGATATATTATGTACAATTGTGGTCTTATTTATTCTTTTATTTATGCATTTTAGTTTAATTTTAATTTGATTTCATTTTAGTAGGCTACATAAAACTAAATGAGACTGTTGCCCGGGCAATTAGCTGAAATAACAAGTTAAATTTTGATTTTATTGCAAGCAACAAAAAATATGAATCTGAATAAGGAATATAATATGGAGGATGAGAAATGACTTGGATCCCTGGAGTAGAAACACTTGCTCACAGATCGCTAAATAAAGATAAGGCTATGAACAGGAGAAAAGTAAAAAAAAAAAAAAAAGTGTGGAATAGTAGACATCATCATATTATATTTAGTAAGAAGCTTTAAACAGACAATTATTTTTGGGGGGAAATTCACAAACTATTATTTTTATTTAAGCATTCTTACATGAGACTTTTTACAGATTCCCAAAAAACAACAACCACTGAATAGCAAATATCTTGATGCTCTGTGATGAATGTAAGTCCAGAAGCAGAAACACAGACTCAGTCAATCTCAGCTTGTGTCAGATCGACAATGTCACTGTTTCTAGAGCTCAAAGAATCAATGAGAGCGGCGACGAGACACAATGAGCAGCAGGTTCAGTTCATCAGGTGTTCAGAATTTACGCTCCTCCTCTTGAATATTGCCAGTGATTGCAGGGTGATTTGAAGGCTGGTAGATTCTCTGTCATCTAGAAAACAGTTGTCAGTTCAGCTGTGTTTCATAGATGGAAGAGCAGCTGCTGGTTGAGTTCTCAAGCTCTTCTCTGTCAGAAATCCCTGTATTGTGACGTTTAGAAGAGCATTTGTATCATGTGATCAAGCAGTGATGTACAAGCGTCTAGAAACTTGTTCACAGATCGCTCCTATGTTCCACTGATTTGTGGCAGTAAGCTCAGTGTCTCTCCTGTCATCAGGTGTTGAGATGAAGACAATTTGTACAGTAGGATTTACAAAACATTTGGCATAACAAGTGCTTAAAAGAAATAAAGATAAGGCTATGAACAGGAGAGAAGTATAAAGGGTTGGTATCATGTGAGCCCACGGTGATGTAGAAGCAGGCAGAAACACTTGATCGCTCTTATGCGCCGCTCATTTGTGGCAGGCAGGTCGGCTTCCCTCATGTGATCAGGTGTTGACATGAAGGTAACACAGATTGGAGCATTCAAGTTCACTGTGAAGGAGTTCATGGTCTCTATAGTGCCGCTTCTTCAAGAAAAAAAGTTCTTTGACTTATAGCCTAGCAGCTTAGTGCCTTGGTGCTCAGAGAATGATGGATCAGTATAACGTTGTTAAAATATGAACATCCACATGTCTGAAGTGTCTGTATGATAGTCCGCTGAAGTCTGTTTATAGTGAAGTCTTTCTTTCTATTCCACAGTCTTGGTATCATGTGCTCAAATGCTGGTGTTTTGCTCAACTGTAGCAGGACGGTCAGAGTCCAGAGTCCTGCCTTCATGTTCATCTGAATTATCCTACAGTTCACTGCAGAAATCAGACTTTCCTTCTTCAGATCGAAAGTTTGTGACTCCTCTCAACTCCCCAATATCGAGTTCGGAAATTGACTTCATGAATTCCGAAGTCAAACTCTAATGATGGACTCAACAGACAGACATGTTGATGGACTTGTTTATCAATGACTATTCAGGCCTACGGATCTGCCGTTCTCCAAGCAATAATTTGCCTCTTCTTATTACCTGAATGGACTTTCACCAAAGGATCACCAGTTTTAAAGAACGCTCGCAGAGTAACCAATGCATTTCATGGACAAAAATGGGGTCTGTGTAATTCCAATCCTGGTCCCAGAGGGCCAACTTCATGTAGCTCCGACCACTTCCAACCCACGTGGCTGAAGGGCTCTTGTAATCCTGAAGACCTTGATTAGCTGCGTCAGGTGTTTCAGATTAGTGTTGGAGCTGAACTGCAGGATAGTGGCCCTCCAGGAGCAGAACTGGACACCCCTGGACTAGATGAAACCAGACTTTGAAACCTTCAAACTGCTTGAGCCTGTGCTTGACTTTCTGGACCTACATCATATTAACATAAGGAACCACAAAACATCTCAGTGCATGCCCTGGACTTTCACAACCTCTGCCTGGACTCTTTTCTTCTTTTATCTGCGATTCTCTTGAATCTGTCAAATGTTCTATAGATGGGTGCTTTAATAAAAGAGTTTTACATTTTAGATTTTCTGAGAGTTTTATTTTTATTTTTATTTGGTGTTGTTTTGGATTGGATTGTTAAAATGTGCTTGGAAGAAAATATGATCAGAATATCAACTTGCATAATAATTATGCATGCACTTATTGTCCTCTTCTTCTGTCGGTAATGAAGGGAATGTTGTGATTGTTGTCATGCAGCCAATCACAACTTTAGCAGCCCTTGTGCTCTTTGGGGAAAAAAAAAATTTTTTTGGCGGAATGATGGGCATATTGTAACTCTGGGTTGTGTTGCGCAAGGCCGTTGGCATGTAAAGAGCACTGAGGGCTGGCATTCAGGTGACAGCTAGTGAAACGTTGCACGCGACAAAGTACGAGGAAGGTCTGCACACATCCAAAAACTTATTTTAAATGCAACATTGATTTTCGTGCGCTCAAAATACGTTTTTCTTTGCGGAACGAGCATTTTCTCCACAAAACTCAGATCGCGCACGTGCAAAATGCACTTTTGTGCGCTCAGAATATGATCTTTCGCGCGCAGAATTGTGGCAGAGATCTAAGCCTATATAACACAGTTGAAGAGAGTGCCTATATTGCACTGTGCTTGAGCCCGCTCATTCATTCATCCTATATCCTTGTTTATTATACTATTGCAATTGAAGGTTGGCATGGTGTAAAATATAGTTTCTTCAGGTATTGGAGAAAAAGCTGATATTTGTGCCTTTGTTCTTGCAATGTGAAGTGATAGGTTATATCCTCGACTACCGGCTTGAATAGTCATAACTTTTTCGGGCGACTAATAGACCGACATTTCAAGATCTTTACCGGTTAACGCTAGGCCCCCTCACGCCATAAGACACCGAATTCTGAGATTTTTTTAGTAAATAATATAACTCATTGTCAATACATCATCTCAGTACATCCATGCTGGCCGTTACAAATTAATGGGATTAACAAATGTGTTTTACGATAGCAGTGGTCCAGGACGATTTATAAAGCCCGATGTATTAACGCGTGGGTCTGTGGCTTCTCGCTAGTAATGAGTCTGTCAGGTCTAACTTGCAGATTTCAATGTCCGGTTCCGTCCTCAGAATTAGGGTGGATATTGGAAGAAAATATCTGGGCTGCTACATCTTTGTTTCTTTCAGTTGTTATCTTGACCGCTGGATGAGATGATGGTGAAAAGACTCTCAATATCCTCTGCACAAGTGTCAATAGTTACGCGGTGCTGGGCGTCTGCTGGCGCAGCATTACATCCAAGCCAGCCGAGCCATTTCCCCAACGCTGAAAGTCCCGGACTGTTTGACACAAACGCTCAATGTGGCTTAATGCATCCTACTAAAACAGTGACACTGGAGGACACAACTTATTAATAATAAACATATAGGTTAATTTTTTACAGATGAGCAGAATAACCCAGAATATGAAAGCAATTTGCCCCATTGAAAACCTAAAGAAAATACGTGGCTCAATGGACGAAGATAGTGGTATAAATTAAAAAGCCCGAACTCGGTATATATTAATGTATTAATAAAGTATAGGTTACTAGGTACAGGAAAGCAGATAAGAATATGAACGCTACTGAATTGTTATCCTCCCATAGGCTTAATGGAAGAAGACAGTGATGTAAAAGTAGGCTGTAGCCAAATTTGGTATACACTTAATGTTAGCGCAAATTGCCTTCATATTCTGGGCTAGCTTGACTGTAAATAGTAGCCTATGTTTATTATTAATAAGGTGTGTCCTCCAGTGTCACTGTTTTAGTAGAATACATTAAGTAAGCGATTGTGAAACAGTCCGCGGCCACACCCCCGCGCTAATGGTACAGCCCACGCAAATTGTAAGATGAAAAAATGGGAAGTTAGAAAATCGTTTCGATTTTATTTACTCAAATTATCCTTTCTGAAGTCACAATTTAGCAAAAGTAAAATCGAAAAAATTGCAATTATTAATTTATGAAGTAACTGATGAAAAAAATTAACGTTTGGTTTCATTGTGCATTTTTGCATTTGCTCCATATGGTCTGAAAATTGAATTGTGAAGCGTTACACTGACCCTGGACCAACCAATAAATCATGAATTCAAGAACGTCGTGCACGTTTACTGCAACAATGGCTCAGAGTCTATGCTGTGAACTTCAAATACTTTTTTAAAAATCCAGCGTTTAGTTGATCCTGATAAGTGCTCATTGTCAGAGTTGTAAACAGAATGGCTTTCTTCTTCCATTAGGGTGTTTGGTGTTACTCAGGCCTGGACTGGGACAAAAAATCAGCCCTGGCGAGTTCTCCTCAGGAATGACCTTTCTCAAGGGCAGGCCATGATTTGGCACCCATGTCCAGACCTCTGGAACCTACACGTCTGGCTCCTGGAGGGGACGTGAAAGACCCGAGTGGACTGTCACTGCCGGTGATAGACACTATCACTGAAGCCAGAGCCCCCTCGCGAACTGGGGTTCTTCCCGAGGAGAAGACCAACAAAGATGTGCAGTCGGCTCGGTGCTTTCCTTTCTGTAGGAAAGGTTGGAATGGCGGTTATCCCCCTCTGCCTTCAATGTGTATGTGGCCGCTATAGCTGTATATGTTATAATGCAGTTCAGATGGTTGTGGTGTTTATTATTGGGACCCCTAGTGTCACATTGATGTCTACATCGACACAACGTCAAGTGAGTGACAGATAGGAAACGCCTTGATTACTACTGTAACCTCCGTTCCCTGATGACGGGAACAAGACATTTGGTCTTTCCTGCTGCTACCCGTTGAAATTGGCGGGACACTGTCTCGGCCCCTCAGCGCAAACATGCCAGCTATCTCCTTTTAAACCCGTATGTCGGGGGAGTGGCAAGCAAATTCCACTCGCCAATTCTCATTGGCCTTTTCTGAGGTATCAGAGATGTTTGGGGCTCCCAAGCGCTACCCCTAGTGTCACAACATGGAGACAATGTTTCGTTCCCTCCATCAGGGAACGGAGGTTACAATAGTAACCAAGACGTTTTCGTGTATCAAACATACATGTTTCAGCTTCACTTTCAACTTTCATCAAGGATATTTCTGGCTTGAAATTAGGCATCAAATCTGAGGAATCATATTGAGGTAGCTAAATTGCTCCAAAGCAGCAAAAATCATTCAAAATGATTAGACGTCAATCTCCTCTCTCGTTGCTAGGTTGCTACTTTTCTTATGCTGAAGTACAACTACAAAAAGTTACTTTTACTCTTGTATATTTTTTGGCCAGATATTGAGCAAAAGTTTCACTCTAGCTATGATTTTACTTAAGTATAATTTTGAATACTTTTTGGAAGGAGTAGTTGAGTACAACTATGGAATCTGACTCTTGGAGAAAATGGAGAAATCCAATTTGACACAGACATGCATAGGCCAAACAAAATGAGAAACACAAGCCAATTAGAGTTCTTGAAGGCAATGCAAAACTTGTTGCCAGACAGAACTGAAAAACATATGTTTGTGGACTGTAGACTAACATACTAGGTTTGCTGGACAATTGAGATGAATTGGTAACTATTAATGTATTTGAGTCACTATCAAAATATGGTGACAAGCCTCTTCCCTTGACTTTTCAATCATGAAAAAGTATTTTCATAACATCTTACAGACTTTTCTGTGACATTTTTTTAAATGTTATATTTCAGGGTTAAGCATTAGCGCAACAACTGTGCAAATAAAAGCAAGAATCAATAAAGTCAATCAGTCATTTGAAAATACACTGACATTTTCTGTCATTGGTGTTATCAATGTTATAAACTTTATAATTTACTATTTTCATGTGGTTCGTTTACATTGCTTCATCTTCATATGAAGGATTTGATGTTGAAATCATCTTATACAACATATTTTCATAATTCCTTGCTGCATTGTTTTACTATCACTGTTGACTTATCTGAATTAATTACTTCTAACCATAAGTTTTTATTTAAAAAAAAAGAACTGAACCATATTCGAAACTTCCACATTTTGTACCTTTGTTAAAATTTGCAGGGTTTTTTTGCGACTGACCCAATTAAAGCCATTAACAATCATAATGACAGACGCACTATTTAAAGAACATTTCATTTGTTTTATTCAACAAAGTTGTTAAGCTTTTACAATGTCATAGTATTTCTGCCCGAATCCACATACAGAAACAGAAAATGACATAAACAGTGGAAAATAGCACACAGAGTAAATCGAAATAATTCGATGTTGAAAATGTACAATGAAATTTAAGATTACATGTCCAGAGGTTAAAATTACAATTACATTATAGGTTAGCATTACCATAAAATAATTGCTTTTTTCCGAAAAATGTGTGTTCTGTGATCCTCAGAAAAAGTCAATTTGGAGAAAAGGGGAAAGGCATCTTAGTGTTTGGAGAATAGTCGATCGGTAAGCGGTTGAAATATGCGCCATCCGCATGTCCGAAGTGTCGACGAGTCCGCAGAGTGTGTTGTTGGCCCGTGGTTTCTTCAATATCGGAACTGTAGCATTGTCGGTCGAAGTCTGATAGCGAAGTCGTTGTTCCTCAAATTAATCTTTGTATAATGCGCTCCTGCAGGAACTGCCAAACACGTTGTGACATCTGCTGCCAGAAGTTTGCATTCTGCGCTGTCGTAGTCGGCGAGTCTGAGCTCCGCCTCAAATCAGGCATTGACAGCGATACGCTGCCGCATATGTTAATAATGTTCACGGATTTCGTTTCTTCAGGCATCGGAGCAAAAGGCTGAAACACCACAGAGGATGAAATGAACGATCATTCAAGGCAAAATGTGTCAGCTCAACAAGCTTTCCATTCTATATACATGACAGGGTACACATTCCCAAGAAATTGTCTTTCAAGGCAGTTAGACTGCAATCATGCCAGTCGCATACACGGCCATGCAGGCAGGGTAAAAGTGTGGATGCGTATCCCTGAATTCAGGAACAACAGAGCGGGAACACGATTTCCGAGCGCTGTTACTTGAGTTGCCCAGAATTATGAGATAATATAACAAGATGTCATGTTCTGAGACTATTTTGTACTTCTGCTGTGTTATCCTTATTGTGTATAGGTGTCTTTGACAGTTGTGTGGTAGGCTACTTTGAATTAGCCTAATGGGTTTCTGTAGCTACTTGTGTAGCAGTGTATGTTACAACTGCGACTGGCTTGGCCGCAGTGTCTAACTGATAGACAATTTCTTGGGAATGTGTACCCTGTCATGTATATAGAATGGAAAGCTTGTTGAGCTGACACATTTTGCCTTGAATGATCGTTCATTTCATCCTCTGTGGTGTTTCAGCCTTTTGCTCCGATGCCTGAAGAAACGAAATCCGTGAACATTATTAACATATGCGGCAGCGTATCGCTGTCAATGCCTGATTTGAGGCGGAGCTCAGACTCGCCGACTACGACAGCGCAGAATGCAAACTTCTGGCAGCAGATGTCACAACGTGTTTGGCAGTTCCTGCAGGAGCGCATTATACAAAGATTAATTTGAGGAACAACGACTTCGCTATCAGACTTCGACCGACAATGCTACACACTCTGCGGACTCGTCGACACTTCGGACATGCGGATGGCGCATATTTCAACCGCTTACCGATCGACTATTCTCCAAACACTAAGATGCCTTTCCCCTTTTCTCCAAATTGACTTTTTCTGAGGATCACAGAACACACATTTTTCGGAAAAAGCAATTATTTTATGGTAATGCTAACCTATAATGTAATTGTAATTTTAACCTCTGGACATGTAATCTTAAATTTCGTTGTACATGTTCAACATCGAATTATTTCGATTTACTCTGTGTGCTATTTTCCACTGTTTATGTCATTTTCTGTTTCTGTATGTGGATTCGGGCAGAAATACTATGACATTGTAAAAGCTTAACAACTTTGTTGAATAAAACAAATGAAATGTTCTTTAAATAGTGCGTCTGTCATTATGATTGTTAATGGCTTTAATTGGGTCAGTCGCAAAAAAACCCTGCAAATTTTAACAAAGGTACAAAATGTGGAAGTTTCGAATATAGTTCAGTTCTTTTTTTTAAATAAAAACTTATGGTTAGAAGTAATTAATTCAGATAAGTCAACAGTGATAGTAAAACAATGCAGCAAGGAATTATGAAAATATGTTGTATAAGATGATTTCAACATCAAATCCTTCATATGAAGATGAAGCAATGTAAACGAACCACATGAAAATAGTAAATTATAAAGTTTATAACATTGATAACACCAATGACAGAAAATGTCAGAGTGTATTTTCAAATGACTGATTACATTTATTGATTATTGCTTTTATTTGCACAGTTGTTGCGCTAATGCTTAACCCTGGAATATAACATTTAAAAAAATGTCACAGAAAAGTGGTAGCCTGTAAGATGAAGTGTTTTTTTTTTAATTAAAAAAGGGAAAATCTATATAGAGCCAAACTCTTTCATATCATTTAATAAGCTGTTATGTTATGAAAATACTTTTTCATGATTGAAAAGTCAAGGGAAGAGGTTTGTCAGCAGCTTAGCTACCTCAATATGATTCCTCAGATTTGATGCCTAATTTCAAGCCAGAAATATCCTTGATGAAAGTTGAAAGTGAAGCTGAAACATGTATGTTTGATACACGAAAACGTCTTGGTTACTATTGTAACCTCCGTTCCCTGATGGAGGGAATGAAACATTGTCTCCATGTTGTGACACTAGGGGTAGCGCTTGGGAGCCCCAAACACCTCTGATACCTCAGAAAAGGCCAATGAGAATTGGCGAGTGGAATTTGCTTGCCACTCCCCCGACATACGGGTTTAAAAGGAGATAGCTGGCATGTTTGCGCTGAGGGGCCGAGACAGTGTCCCGCCAATTTCAACGGGTAGCAGCAGGAAAGACCAAATGTCTTGTTCCCGTCATCAGGGAACGGAGGTTACAGTAGTAATCAAGGCGTTTCCTATCTGTCACTCACTTGACGTTGTGTCGATGTAGACATCAATGTGACACTAGGGGTCCCAATAATAAACACCACAACCATCTGAACTGCATTATAATATATACAGCTATAGCGGCCACATACACATTGAAGGCAGAGGGGGATAACCGCCACTCCAACCTTTCCTACAGAAAGGAAAGCACCGAACCGACTGCACATTTTTGTGGGTCTTTTTAAAAAAAAAAGGTATACCTGAAAGAAAATACGCATTTAACTGTTTAATTACCAACATTCTGCAACATATCTTCTTTTGTACTCAACAGAAGAAAGAAACTCATAGGTTTGCAACTTGAGGGTGACTAAATGATGACACAATTTCCATTTTTGGGTGAACTTTCCCTTACGTAAGCAGTGAAGATACAAGTAGTTTTATAAATTTACATAAACATATTTGCATTCTATACTTTGTGATGTAAATATGTAAAATATCACATTTTTATGAATAGGCACATATTGATTAGGTCAAATGGATTAACCCTGACAAAAGTCCTTGATATTCATGAAATTAATGATATTCTTTTTAAAATATATGCTTATTTAAAAAATTATCATGTGTAGGCTACACCCATGATTGTTTGTTTATTGAACATGCAGGTATTTTCATTCTTAGAGGTGTTAGTTAAATGAAAATAAATAAATAAAAGTAAATAGAATTAAGAAAATATTACATCTATATAAAAAAAAAGGTATACCTGAAAGAAAATTAAAATTTTTTTTAGGCCCCTAGTATTCAATGGCTGACTGTAGTAGGTGATTTCATATAATAATGTAAATGTAAACTCATTACTTGTCTGAATTTCAACATTATAATGGAATCATAAGTTATAAAACGAATTAGGGTCCTTGACCAATTAGAAGGAAATGCATCCAAACTGGATAAAGGGGCCTCAATATTTTGCCCCTTACGAGACATAATGTCATAAAAGGGAGAAAAGTTTAATCTACAGCAATTAATCCAATGCATTAGCTCTTTATCTTTCCATTCTTCTTTTGTGTGACTGACTGAAGTTTGTAAACTGCTGCTGTCACTTGAAAACGAGAAATCCCCCCCCACCCCATATGGCAAAAGCAGACACAGAAGTGGGGCAAAATTATGGTCTACTGTACAGTAGAGATGACAGTTAAAGGGTTATGTTTTAGGTGGGATATTATGAAAGCAAAAAGCACTAAACAAGACCAAGAACCTTGATTTATTAACCTATTAACACAGTATACCCCATTTCCCATGATATGTACTTACAAGTCATTTGCCCACAAGTTCCCGCTTGAACTTTTGACTAAGTATACAAAAAAACTATAGATCTCCTGTAAGATTTGTTTTGTTTGGATGATTCTAGAGACCTTCATGATTACGTAGATATACAGTGGGTATGGAAAGTATTCAGACCCCCTTAAAATTTTCACTCTTAACAATATTGCAGCCATTTGCTAAAATCATTTAAGTTAGTTTTTTTTCTCATTAATGTACACACCGCACCCCATTTTGACAGGAAAAACACAGAATTGTTGACATTTGTGCAGATTTATTAAAAAAGAAAAACTCGAATATCACATGGTCCTAAGTATTCAGACTTTTTGCTGTGACACTCATATATTTAACTGCTTTAGTGCTGTCCATTTCTTCTGATCATCCTTGATAT
This sequence comes from Sinocyclocheilus anophthalmus, assembly GCA_018155175.1. NCBI lineage: Eukaryota > Metazoa > Chordata > Actinopteri > Cypriniformes > Cyprinidae > Sinocyclocheilus > Sinocyclocheilus anophthalmus. The sequence continues at coordinate 125,727 of JADLZN010002902.1, forward strand.
GTTTCTACACCTTCATTTGAGTCCAGCTGTGTTTGATTATGCTGATTGGACTTGATTAGGAAAGCCACACACCTGTCTATATAAGACCTTACAGCTCACAGTGCATGTCAGAGCAAATGAGAATTATGAGGTCAAAGGAACGGCCTGAAGAAGCTCATAGACAGAATTGTGGCAAGGCACAGGTCTGGGCAAGGGTGCAAAAAAAATTTCTGCTGCACTTAAGGTTTCCTAAGAGCACAGTGGCCTCCATACATCTTAAATGGAAGACGTTTGGGACGATCAGAACCCTTTCTAGAGCTGGCCGTCTGGCCAAACTGTTATCGGGGGAGAAGAGCCTTGGTGAGAGAGGTAACGAAGAACCCAAAGATCACTGTGGCTGAACTCCAGAGATGCAGCTGGGAAATGGGAGAAAGTTGTAGAAAGTCAACAATCACTGCAGCCCTCCACCAGTCGGGCTTTATGGCAGTGGCCCGACGGAGCCTCTCCTCAGTGCAAGACACATGAAAGCCCGCTTGGAGTTGTGAGATGGTGAGAAATAATATTCTCTGGTCGGATGAGGCCAAGATTTAACTTTTTGGCCTTAATTCTAAGCGTATGTGTGGAGAAAACCAGGCACTGCACACACACCTGTCCAATACAGTCCCAACAGTGAAGCATGGTGTGGCAGCATCATGCTGTGGGGGTTTTTTCAGCTGCAGGGACAGGACGACTGGTTGCAATCGAGGAAAAGATGAATGCGGCCAAGTTTTTCCTGGACGAAAACCTTCTCCAGAGTGCTCAGGACCTCAGACTTGGTCCTCAGTTGGCTTCACAACAACTCTGTGACTGTTCTTGAATGGCCAGCCAGAGCCCTGACTTAAACCCATTGAGCATCTCTGGAGAGACCTAAAAAAATGGCTGTCCACCAACGTTTACCATCCAACCTGACGAACTGGAGAGGATCTGCAAGGAGGAATGGCAGAGGATCCCCAAATCCAGGTGTGAAAAACTTGTTGCATCTTTCCCAAAAAGACTCATGACTGTATTAGATCAAAAGGGTGCTTCTACTAAATACTGAGCAAAGGGTCTGAATACTTAGGACCATTTGATATTTCAGTTTTTCTTTTTTAATAAATCAAAAATGTCAACAATTCTGTGTTTTTTTTTCAATATGGGGTGCTGTGTGTACATTATTAATGAGGAAAAAAATTAACTTAATGATTTTAGCAAATGGCTGCAATTAACAAAGAGTGAAAAATTTAAGGGGGTCTGAATACTTTCCGTACCCACTGTATATATGTCAACAAAAAATACTTATTAGTAACATGAAAATTACATTTCTTTTGGAAGGTTTGCCTTCGCCATGCTTCCTGGAAGTAGGAGTAGGAACTTGAAAGCCTCATGTGACAGGAAGGAAGTGAATACCTTTTTTTTTTTTTCTTGAAATCCTTTATTTGGATTTTTTCTTGCATGTCATTGAGAAATAAAATATGGATAACATCTAGAAAAATACTTATAAAAGGAAAATGACAACTATAAACTGCGGCAACTGTAGTTGCCGGTGGGCATAAATTAGTTTTAAGTAAAATCATAGCTAGAGTGAAACTTTTGCTCAATATCTGGCCAAAAAATATACAAGAGTAAAAGTAACTTTTTGTAGTTGTACTTCAACATAAGAAAAGTAGAAGTAACCTAGCAACGAGAGAGGAGATTGACGTCTAATCATTTTGAATGATCTTTTCAATGCAAATTGAGTTAATTGCATAAAATGGTTTGTTAGACAGACATACACAGAAAGGTTTGTATGAAAGGCAAAAACAGAACACAATGGCACAGAGGTCAAAAACATCTGTCTAGTGCATTCAACACCAATTAACAAGAACTTTCTAAGTGAACAGCCCTTAAAGAGCGAGATGCGATGCAGAGGCCAGAAACATATGCCAGACAGAATACAACAAATTAACAACCCATGAATCTACCTCTTGAAGATTAACAAACTCAGTTGCTCCAAATGGATTGCTGTGGAATGTAGGCCAGTGATATTCTTATTATAAATGATATAGAATTCAATGCTTCTGTCTGCAACAATAATTCAATGTTTTTGAATGTTTATTATGAGTTTATTTTAGCAGATATTAATATGTGACTCATGGTAATGAATTATATTAATTAATCAACATATTATATCATTAATCAGACTAAAATGATTGATTGGCATCCCTAAAGGGAAAAAAACTATTGATCGTGTTCATTCAGCCAACATACTGTAAAATACTAAATACTAAATACTAAAAATGATTAACAGACTTTGGCATGACATTAGTGGGGGGGGGGTTATTCCTCAGATTTGATGCCTAATTTCAAGCCAGAAATTTCCTTAATGAAAGTTGAAAGTGAAGCTGAAACATGTATGTTTGATACACGAAAACGTCTTGGTTACTATTGTAACCTACGTTCCCTGATGGAGGGAACGAAACATTGTCTCCATGTTGTGACACTAGGGGTAGCGCTTGGGAGCCCCAAACACCTCTGATACCTCAGAAAAGGCCAATGAGAATTGGCGAGTGGAATTTGCTTGCCACTCCCCCGACATACGGGTTTAAAAGGAGATAGCTGGCATGTTTGCGCTGAGGGGCCAAGACAGTGTCCCGCCAATTTCAACAGGTAGCAGCAGGAAAGACAAAATGTCTTGTTCCCGTCATCAGGGAACGGAGGTTACAGTAGTAATCAAGGTGTTTCCTATCTGTCACTCACTTGACGTTGTGTCAATGTAGACATCAATGTGACACTAGGGGTCCCAATAATAAACACCACAACCATCTGAACTGCATTATAACATATACAGCTATAGCGGCCACATACACATTGAAGGCTCGAAGGGAAACCGCCACCTCCAACCTTTCCTACAGAAAGAAAGCAACCGACCCGACTGCACTCTTTGGGGGTCGTTCTCCTCAGTGAAGAACCCAGTTCCGAGGGGCTCTGGCTTCATGTAGTGTCGATACCGGCAGTGACAGTCCACTCGGTCTTTCATTTCCCCTCTCAGGACACGACATGAGGTTTCCAGAGGTCTGGACATGGGTGCCAAATCATGGCCTGCCCTTGAGAAAGGTCATTCCTGAGGAGAATTCGCCAGGGCTGATTTTTTGTCCCAGTCCAGGCCCGAGTAACGTCAAACACCCTAATGGAAGAAGAAAGCCATTCTGTTTACAACTCTGACAATGAGCACTTATCAGGATCAACTAAATGCTGGATTTTTAAAATTATGTGAAGTTCACAGCATATACTCTGAGCCATTGTCTGCAATAAAACTTGCACGACGTTTTGACATTATGATTTATAGGTTGCACGGCCTCTGGTTATTGTAGGTTTACATGACTGTCCATTTGTCACTGACCCTAAACATGATGCCGATCAAAACGAACATGATTGGTGTCTTTACATTTAACCCTCTGGTGCTCCTTATTTGGGAGTCACACTTGTGGTCTTCACAGTCAAAAGCGACCAGACACCTCAAATTTAACTTTTTCCCCCCCAGTAAAATCAATGTCACATATTTTGTTTAATAATATTTTAAAATTTGTATTTTGCGAGAATTCCTGGTCTAATTAATATGTAGACATAATTAATGATAAATATTTTCCCATTGAATAATAATAAAAAAAAATCTATTACTTTTCAATTAGGCAGTTTTTTTTTTTCATGTTAAATATAGCCACTGCCTTTAACATCCAAATTTTTAAAAGCCGATTGTGCCAATATGGTGGGGATACATAGTAAACTCTCCAATTCCACGTTTGCAGGGGTAGTCAAGTTCGGTCCTAGAGAGCCGCAGTTTTGTAGAGTTCAGCTCCAACCCTGAAAAAACACTCACCTGCCTGTAGCCCTAGTACCTGAAGACATTGATCAGCTTGTTCAGGTGTATTTGATTTGGGTTGGAGCTGAACGCTGCATTTCTGGTCAGGACCACTATCGTAAAGATGATTGACAATTATCATTCAGTTTGGATTGGTATGGTTCCTTCTGGCAGACTCCCTGCGCTCTGATGCATGATGGATTGCAGGTAGCGAGCAGCAATAACCCCCCCCCCAAGGTAAACCGAACAGAACCAACATAAATGTATTGCAGATATCGTTACAGTTCAATAATGTTATGTACACATTTAGAATGTCTGATTCAAAGGAGAATCAGAAGGCTGAATCCTGACTGACAGAGGAGGTGTTGGGGATGGAGGAGGGTAATTAGCTATGGAGCAATGCGAAAACTGCTGATAATACTGAGGGAACTTATATATGAATGCTTAGATAGTTGTCGTATTCCTATAGGTAGATGGGGATCAGCTGAAGGTCAGCTGATGCGAGCTTGACTAACGTGACCTGCCAGAACTAACGCTACGCTTGATGACTGTGGCTCTCTAGGACCGAACTTGCCTACCCCTGGTTTAGAGCATAGATTCCCATATACCTCTATATAAAAGTCCTATAAATTCTCTAATTGTGTTTAGACAAAATACTTATTTTTATTAAGTTTGTGGGTTGGGATATATATTAGACATTTCAAGACAACTTTATGTAAAGGGTTACATTTTTTTAGGGTTGAAATTTTTTTATGTTGATTTGAAGCGTCAGTTTTTTTTTATTATTATTACTACAGTCAAACCTGAACACTGAGAAAGCATTTTGTTACACAAAACATAAAAATTTTAAAAATTTTACAAAAATTAACAGGAATGCTTTATCAGAGCTTAATCCTTCTGGGTGTGAACTGATTTCAACCTCTTATTTCAGTGTGAGTGGATGTGTCTGTTTTGCACTCTCTATATTTTAGAGTGTAACCCCTTCCTTGCTGTTCACTTTTTTTACTGCATTGTAGTTGAATTATTGCTTTTATTTGACATATTTGCTATGTTACAGTCACACCAGTCCACAGGTGTGTGTGTGCATAAGTGTGTGTGTACGCGTGTGTGTGTGTGAATGGATGTGTTGGTTTTGCACTCTTGATGTTTTAGAGTTTCACCCCATCATTTCTGTGTACTTTTTTTCTGCATTGTGGCAGATTTGTAGATTGCACACATAAAAATTCGCTGAATTTTTGTGGATTCCCAATTAATTTCCTATGGTCGGTCATTTTTGACCGAAGACCACAAGTGTGACTATTTTTTATGACCACTTAGCCTGCTCGAATCAAGCTCTCAATTTGTGTGTGTTCACATTCCAAATACCATAAAAGTCACCAAGTTTTGTACCATTCCGATGAAGCTGTGATTTAAAAAAAATTAAAAACAGAAAATTTTTCGGTCAAAAGTGTTCAAAAGATCACCAGAGGGTTAAGTCAGACAGCGTCTTTGGCGGTTCTTGGCCAATGAAAACTGCGACACGTCCAGACCTTCTTCCATCAGTCTGAAGAAGAAACAACATCCAATCAGTTTGTTACAGGTGTCCGGAAATAATGGTACACCAAAAAGAAAAGCCAATCAGAATTCTTGAAGGTAATACAAAACTTGTTGCCAGACAGAACGGAAATATATATGTTTGAGGACTGTAGACTAAATTTCTGGGTTTGCTGAATTGGTGACAAACCTCTTCTCTTGACTTTTCATGAATAAGTATTTACATAACATTATTTATTCAATTATATGAAATTGTCTGACTTTATGTAGATTTTCACGTTTTTAATGATTTAAAAATGTGCCTGAATACAAACCTTGATCTAGCATGTCACTTCTGTGACATTTTTTATATATTATTTTCCAGGGTTAAGCATTAGTGCAAGATCTAACAATTGTGCAAATAAAGGTAATCAATCATTTAAAAAGACACTAGTCTTATTTTTCTGTTGTTGGTGTTATAAACTTTATAATTTATTTTTTCATGTGGTTCATTTAAAAATATGCCATTGGTGTTACATTGCTTCATCTTCATATGAATAATTTGATTTTTAGAACCATCTTAGAATTTTTCCCCCCTCATAATTACTTGCTGGTTTTACTGTCACTGGTGATTTATCTGATTTTAATCACTTCTAAGGCTAAGATGTAATGGCCAAAAAAATGAACTGAACTTTATTCAAGACTTAAACATTTTGTACATTGTAAAATTAGCATTTTTTGAGACTGACCAAATTAAAGCCACAATCATAATTGCAGACTCACTATTTAAAGAAGTTTTCATTTGTTTTATTCAAGATGTTAAGCTTATACAATGAGGTTAATGAGGTCTGCCTAAATCCACATACAGAAACAAAAAAATGACATAAAGAGCGGAAAAATACCACACAATAGTGAATGTAGAACTAATTATGGTGAAAATGTACAACGAAATTTAAGATTACATGTCCAGAGTTTAAAATTACAATTACATTATAGGTTAGCATTACCATAAAATAATTGCTTTTTCCGAAAAATGTGTGTTCTGTGATCCTCAGAAAAAGTCAATTTGGAGAAAAGGGGAAAGGCATCTTAGTGTTTGGAGAATAGTAAGGCAAAATGTGTCAGCTCTACAAGCTTTCCATTCAATATACATGACAGGGTACATATTCCCAAGAAATTGTCTTTCAAGGCAGTTAGACTGCAATCATGCCAGTCGCATACACGGCCATGCAAAAGGCTAAAACACCACAGATGATGAAATGAACGATCATTCAAGGCAAAATTTGTGAGATCTACAAGCTTTTTTTGATTCCCGGTTCTTCTTAGAAGGTTATAAATCCAGCAGCTAAATATGTTGGTTAAATCTCAACTATTTGCTGGATTTATTGTTTAATTTTCTTGTGAAGCCCCACCCCACGTGTTGTGTTGTGCTCAGATGTAGCAGGTGAGTCAGAGCACAAAATCAGGTGTGTGCTACAAGTCAGTGCCGAATTCTGAGCACTGCCAGCCCTGCTGTGAACATGAGCGAGCTTCAACACTGAACTCAACCGGAGTTTGTGCACTGACTCACCTGCTAAATCTGAACACAACACAAGCTTCAACCTGCTGGAGCACATGACATAAAAGATTCATATGAGGAAGAGAAAGAGAAAGAAAGACTTCACTCTCAACAGACTTCTGACAGAGAGCTCGAACACCAGCGTTTCTTGGAGGCTCCGCGCAATCGTTTTCCGGCGGTAACCAAACACCGGCCTATGTCATCATGTCATGTTAACTTGTAGATCAGTAACATGACTCTTCTTTTTGGATCTATTCATTTCTTAATAAAATATTTAAAACTGCAAATAAACTTATAATTTGATATTTGGGGCAAGATAAAGTAAAAATGTCAAGCTGAATCAATGATTCTGATATCATAACGAAGAAACGAAAACTTTAGTTTGGCATAATCTTTTTGAAATTTCTTTTTTATTTTATTTTATTTTTCTTGTTTACATTTACATTTAGACATTTAGCAGACGCTTTTATTCAAAGAGACTTACAAATGAGGACAATGGAAGCAATCAAAATCAACAAAAGAGCAATGATATGCAAGTGCTATAACAAGTCTCAGTTAGCTTAACGCAGTACACATAGCAAGGTTGTTTTTTTTCTAGAAAAAGAATAGAGCAAGCTAGTATTAGAGGCCTTTTTTGCTTTTGTTAATTGTATAATAAATAAAAAGAAAACAAAAAGATAGAATACAAAAAGATTAGAGAAGGTTAATTTTTTAATTTTTTATTCTAATACTTGGAAAAACAATGGACCACAAAATCAAAGTCATGTGGTGCAAACAACTTCATATAAACACATAAATCTTAATATAATAGAGGACCCAAACCCTCATGACAAGGTCATTAAGTCTCGAGCTTGAAAAAATAATTATTAAAATTATGATTAAAGTGCAGTGCCCACTAACATGCATTGAAGGGATAAGGGATGCCATTACTCTTTCCTTGATGGTATAACATTTTCAGCCATTATTAAATAGAAAAGTATAACTTTTTCAAAATCACACCAACATGATTGCAAAGAGTACATTTCTGAGAACTTGACATGTACTTTATACTACAGTTAAATTGATTTTTTTCTTTATCATGGATATGCTTATTTGTATTTGACCCATACATTTAAGCTTGTGTGTTTTGTTGCACTGAACAGAAAGGACTTGATTTGACGTAAAAGACTTTGGACTTAAGTTTACAGAAGAGCAATTCTGTGAATGGAAAAAATATGACTCTTCCTCTCTTTTCCTAAAGGTGATAAAACTAAAATAGAAAAAATCCCATTAGAAATAAATTAATTTTATTGAAGATAAGTCAGAATAACCTCAAATAAATTCAGCTGAGTGGGTTGTTTTACACAAATTCTAAAGACTGTAACAAATTTCCATATGAAAACCCACAAACTCATTAAAATGCACTGCACCCAAAGACATTTCACACTGAACAAACTTTTTGCCAACTTTTCCTAAGAAAAGAACTTCACTATGAACATTTCCCAGAAGCTTACTCAGAGCATCATAAAAATAAGCACATAGCTGAAGCTTTTCACTTGGAGAATTGTGAAGGTGCCTCATGGAGCTATTCATTGCTTCATTCTGTCCTCATTATGCCAAGAACCGGACAATCTTTGAACACTTCATACCAGTCCTGCAGTCAGCATGAGCTCAAAACCAGCAAACTGATCCAACCAATAACCAGTTTGGAAAAAGTTATGTGGATTTGTTTAATATAATTTGTTGAATTAACTTGCACTGTGACATCTTCATCACGTCTTCATCCTGTGCATTGATATTTAAGTCATTTTATGCGAGTCAAAATGAATCAAAATTCAATGCATTTGGTTTAAAAAATGTATAGGTTACAGTGTGGCATTTACATTATAAGTAAATTAGTTATTTCTTTGAGGATTTAAAAGCGCAAATGTGAAACCTACGGTTTAAGAAAACATGAATTCAGCTTTTTTTTATGTTTATGGCTCTTCATGGCAAAAAATGAGAATATTCCTTTAACAATGAGAAACTTTTTTTTTAATGTGAGAATTTGTGTGAAGTTATGTTCAACTAAGGTTGCCACCGATAAGAATAAGATGTAAAATGTCTTGTTTTTCTAAAGAGTTTGACAAAAACACTACTTGGAAAAAACGTGGACGTTTGTGCTTTTCACCAAACACTCTTAACAAAGAGCATTAAGTCTGTCATTTTGTTGGGATGCCAAGTTTAAAGCAACCTAATGTGCCTGCTCACTTGTGGCTATGTCAAGAACTGAAGTGAAACAGAAAATAGAAGTTTCCATGACTGATGGGAACTAAATTCACACATTTTGTGAACTCCCGTCTGTCAACAAAGTTGCTGGGGCTTTAGTACTTTGTAACCCAAACATGTCACTGTGGGGTCTTACAATGCAGTTGAGTGGTTACAGCATGCAATTCATGGGTACGGCAGCAAGAGCCGGGTCTGACTGCAGGGAGAGCCAGTGTCCACTGCTATCTAACAAACCAGCAATCTGTGTTTCAGCTTGGCCTGTTCACCCATGACAGACCTTATGCAGCAGGATGTTGGGAATGGATTGTGTAAGTAGAGTAACTATTATTTTGTTTAGCATATTTAGAGTTTGGAGATCAGGATTATGTTCTGACCTTCTAATCCTGTTGTTCATATCATAAAATTTTCAGTAATTGAACTGTGATTATTTCTTATTCAATGCAGCAGAGAAAACGAGCATTGAGGAGGTTCTGGCAGGTGCAGAACTGGCCCCAGCCCAATCGCTGTGGACTAAAGAGGTCAGCGGATCAGTTCAGCTGAGAATGGATGAACTTTGTCCAGAACACCCCATCACTGTGCATCAGATGTTTACCAACTCAGTTCAGAAGTACGGGAAGATGACCGCTTTGGCAAGCAAAAGAGGAAACAAGTGGGAAAAAGTTACCTTTTCGGAATATTATCACCTCAGTCGAATGGCCACCAAAGGTTTTCTAAAGGTGATCTTAGAGCAGTTTTTTAAACAATAATTTATACATAACATGTTCATGTTACAAAGTTGATTTGCACAGCTCATTCTCATGCAAGTTATGGATTGGATATAATAAAATATTTGAAAATTCACCTAGCTTGGTCTGGAGCAGTTCCACAGTGTAGCCATCCTGGTTTTCAATTCAGAGTGGTTTATTGCTGCTGTTGGAACTGTCTTTGCAGGGTGTAGCGTCTGGACCACTCAAACACACAATATATATTTTGTTTGCTAGATTTAACAAATACTCTGTAACACCCCAGGAAGCCGAACAGGCCCCTGGTTCCATGGTAACCCTGACACCCGATACATTTACGACCTCCTGGAATTTAGGTGAAGAAAATTGCTTCCTTGCCCATAGGCAAAATCCACAAGGGAAGGACTTTTCTTTGCTAATTAATTAATAGGAAAACCTTTCTTTGAATGAACACACATGATCCTTCAGGTCATTGGGTATATTATTGTCATCGTGTATTTTGTCTATTGAAAAGTATACTGTTATGCGTTATAATCGAAACACACCCTGTAGCTCTACATATATCTAACTTACAATGTTTGAGTACCTATGAATTCGTATTTCGGATTGATTATTGAGTAGTGTATATTGTATGGTTTACACCTACGAACATCTTAGTGTTCTAAGAAATGAGAAGCAAGTATCAAACTAGTCTATTAATTAGTATCCATTTGCACCTTTTTCCAAAGTGTGTTTGAAATAAGATCTGATGTTTCCCCGGGCAGATCTGATGCATATGCAAATGGTATATAACTTCAATTTCTTATTCTCTTTCTTTAGGCGTTAAGCTTTTAACCCTTTCCTTACAAAACTAGTGTGTGGTGTGTAGGTAGGTAGACAGTTTTTTGTTTATGTAGGATGTTAGACCCGTTTATGTGTTTATGTAGTATGTTAGAATAGTTTAAGTGTTTATGTAGTTAATAAAACCTTACTTGTATCACACTAGACGTGGTTCATTGTTTGCTTATAACTGGAATCACTTAATCATGCAGATTCATGCAACAAGCTTTTGTAGAATTGTACAGTAAGAAAGTTATTATTAACCAGGAAATTAATGTTCTTAGAATTGACAAGACAGTTGACTCTGAGAGGTCAGCTAATTATCTACAGCGGATCTAAAATATTCATTAATTAATTATACCTAGTTATGATTAATTATTCATATTTACCATGAGCTGATTCGTTACAAAGGGTGAGAAAACGTTTATTGATACTAAAACGATTTATTGTACTGCAGAATCGAGCGGTGTGTAGGTGTGCAGATCACGACGAGAATCAACCGGGGAATCACGTGGCGGTGGTGGGACATGCTTTTACTTCAATGAGAGGTGGTGTACAGATGTAACTGTGTTAAGAAGATGTGCTGTTCAGATCTAGAAGTGCTCTTCATTAATTGCAAGCAGTTCTATTCGCCGCAGGAGTTTTGCTCATTCATTCTCGTCAATGCCTACATTCCTCCGCAAGCGCACGTGAAACAGAAACTTTACAGAAACTTGCTGATCAGACCACAGAGACAGAACAACAACACCCGGAATCTGTTTTAATCATTCTCGGGGACTTAAAACAAATCTCTCCCGTGAACTGCCAAAAAACAGACAGCACATCACATGTCCCACCAAAGACAGTAAAATATTGGATCACTGTTACACCACAATAAAAATGCATATCACTCTGTTCCACGAGCAGCTTTGGGGCTCTCTGATCACTGTTTGGTTCATCTTATACCGACCTACAGGCAGAAACTGAAATCAGCTAAACCTGTATTAAGGACTGTAAAAAGATGGACTAATGAACAGAGCAGGATTTACAAGCTTGTGTTGTTTGACTCTACATGGAGCGTCTTTGAATCTGCTGCCACCGATTTGGATGAGCTCACAGAGACTGTAACTTCTTATTTCAGTTTCTGTGAAGACATGTGCATTTCTACCAGGACTCACTTAACTTACAACAATGACAACCCATGGTTCACTGCAAAACTCAGACAACTCCATCAGGCCAAAGAAGATGCTCGCAGGAAGGGGGATAATGTCTTGTATAAACAGGCTAAATACACACTGGAAAAGGAGATCAGAGTGGCAAAGAGGAATTATTCTGAAAAAATAAGGACTCAGTTCACTTCCAGTGACTCGGCATCAGTGTGGCAAAGTCTAAAAGAAATCACCAATTACAAAACACCATCCCCCAGCACTGCGGAGAATCAAAACCTGGCAGACGATCTGAACGAGTTCAACTGCAGGTTTGAAAAAACACCCCACAACCTCCCTGAACAACTTTCCACACAACCATTCACACCTCCAGCAACCCCCCTCCCCCACACCTGCAATTCAGATCAGTGAAGACAAGGTGCGCCAGGTCTTCCGGAAGCAGAAAAGGAAAAAAGCACCAGGCCCAGACTGTTACACCAGTCTGTCTGAAATCCTGTGCTGACCAGCTGGCCCCCATCTTCACACAGATCTTCAACAAATCACTGGAGCTGTGCGAAGTCCCTTCATGATTCAAAACGCTCCACCATCATCCCGTCCCAAAGAAACCCAAAATTACAGGACTAAATGACTGCAGACCTGTTGCTTTAACATCTGTGGTCATTAAGTCATTTGAGAGACTGGTGTTGGCTTACTTGAAGGACATTACTGGACCCTTGCTGGAGCCTCTTCAGTTTGCCTACAGAGCAAACAGGTCTGTGGACGATGCAGTTAACATGGGACTGCATTATGTTCTGCAACATCTAGACAGACCAGGGACTTATGTGAGGATCCTGTTCGTGGACTTCAGCTCGGCCTTTAACACTATCATCCCAAACCTCCTCCTGCCCAAACTAACTCAGCTCTCCGTGCCCACCTCCGTCTGTCAGTGAGTGGATCAACAGCTTCCTGACAGACAGGCAGCAGCTAGTGAGGCTGGGAAAATACACATTCAGCACCCGTACGATCAACACTGGAGCTCCTCAGGGTTGTGTTCTCTCACCACTGCTCTTCTCCCTGTACACCAACGACTGCACTGCAAAGAACCCCTCTGTCAAGCTCCTGAAGTTTTGCAGACGACACCACACTCATCGGACTCATTCAGGACGGTGACGAGTCTGCACACAGTCAGGAGGTTAAAGAGCTGGCAGTCTGGTGCAGTCTCAACAACCTGGAGCTCAACGCGCTCAAAACTGTGGAGATGACCGTGGACTTCATGAGAAACCCCCCTGCTCTCCCCATACTCACCATCATGGACAGCACTGTGACTGCAGTGGAGTCATTCAGGTTCCTGGGACACCACAATCTCTCAGGACCTAAAGTGAGACACTCACATTGACTCCATTGTGAAAAGGCCCAGCAGAGGTTGTACTTCCTGCGCCAGCTGAGGAAATTCAACCTGCCACAGGAGCTGCTGAAACAGTTCTACTCCGCTATCATTGAATCCATCCTCTGCATTTCAATAACTGTCTGGTTCAGCTCAGCTACCAAATCTGACCTCAGAAGACTACAGAGGGTAGTCCGGACTGCTGAGCGAATCATTGGTACAACCCTCCCTTCTCTCCAAGAACTGTACTTATCCAGAGTGAGCAAAAGGGCTGGCAAAATCACTCTGGACCCCTCACATCCAGCACACTCCCTCTTTGAACTGTTGCCATCTGGTCGACGCTACAGAGCCCTGAGCACCAGAACGACCAGACATATCCCGCAGCATGGGCGACCACAGGCGAGCAGGTTCTTCCTCAGGCAATCCATCTCATGAACACTTTACAATAACTGTGGAACACACACTATTTATTCACTCATACACTTATTTATCTAACACACATACTCAGTCTACACCTCAAATTTGCACATAATATTCAGTACCTGTACATAAAAAAACTGTCTATTGTAATATACCTGCACATACAACTGTCAATTTATATATTTTTATTCCTTATTTACTTGTTCTATTTTTTATTTTTTTTTATTATCTGTGTTTTTTGTTCTGTCACTGTCATTCTGTTACACTGTGGAAGCTTCTGTCACGAAAACAAATTCCTCGTATGTGTAAACATACCTGCAATAAAGCTCATTCTGATTCTTCTTCTTCTTCTAAAGTCGGTAGTCAGTTTCTCTGTCCATATATACACAACAGAATGCTTAAATCGAGCATTTGAAGGATTAAATACGTGCTGTGCGTCACCTTTTGTCTTTTGGATCATGCACACAACACAGAGGCCAACTGTATTCTGATTAACACATTGTATATACTGTACATGCTGTATGAAGCCAAGCTACAATTGCATTATGGTCTGTTAGTCCAACTTAAAGTGCCCCTATTATGCCATTTCAAATATTGCCTTTCATACAGAGTGTAATGTAGCTGTAAAATGTGGAGGGGGGTAATACCGGGTTACACATTTGATAACATGTTGCACAAGCCTTAGTACGTAGCTGTTCTACGTTGGCCGGCCGCGAACAACTTGACCTGCCCTCAAACACTCTAGCTTGTTCGTGTGGTAAACATCATGTCGAGAAGACACTGTGTCCTACACTATGAAAGTAAATTTGTTTTATTTTCACTTTCCGAAAGATGAGGCTCCAAAGAATCAGTGGTTGAAATAATTTTTTTCCACTGTATCACAGCAGTACGTACCAAACTCAATCGTCAATAGTGTCACGCCATTTGTGACGACTGCTTCTCTAATCTCGAGGAGTTCAACGCAGGATTCACAAAACGCTTGCTCTTAAAAAATGGCTCAGTCCAGTTTATTTGGACATAGGCTCCACGGAAATCAAACCTTAAAGATGAAAATAATAGATTTGTTTACATTTAGGCGAGCATCAAAATACGGAATTATGGCAATGGGTGTATCAACGCAGTAAGCGGTAGGCCAATCACAACATACTGGGCAATCTGACCAATCAGAGCAGAGTAGGCTCACGGAATGGATGGGTTCAGAGAGACTGAATCTTAGAACTGCTTCAAACGAATCGTTGGAAAATGAGTTGATATTTGCATCAATTTAAACAGATTTTATTATTTCAGTTCTAGTTTGTCTGGTTCATTTACGTTAATGCTACCCCCCCCCCCCCCCCCCCCCCCTTTGGGTGTCTGTTGCGTTACCAGTTTGTTGGATTAAAGACTTTATAAACCTTCTTCTTTGACTTTGTGCGTTCATGAGAAGTGTAGCTGTGACAGAAGACAGGATACAAAAAGAAAATAAGTAGCAGTGTGCCTTTCTCATTTTATTTTTTCAGTTTGTCAGTGTTTTTTGTTTGTTTTGGTCAATGGATCACTTTGCCGCTGTCCACCTGCTCTGCCTTGAGCAGGAGAACCTCTCCCTCGAGAAGCGTGTCTCTCCCATCAGACCACGTTCCCGGACGACTGCTTGTGCTCGTTCCTGCACGCCTGACTGAACACTGCCACATGAGTGCAGTTGTCCGGGGAGAGTCTGCCTTAACCGTCTGCCTTGCGGATGAAGACACCAGCCCCACTCCCAACCCAGTGCCCAGCCAGTCACCACCACATTGCACAGAGCGTCTGCCTGAGCCCATAGCAGACGGATTACGAGGGGATGGAAAAAAGCTCCACCCACACTCCTGCCACTGAGGGTGAGCTACAACTGGCCTCTGGAAATATTTAGGATAATTTCATGTATTACCCTGTGCCGTCTGTCTTCCCGCTGGTTCCTTCCAAGACATGACCTCCTGGGAAGGAAAAAAAAAAATTTTTTTTTTTCTTTCGCGGCCTCCTGTGTTCCTTCCAAGCCTCCCTCTAACACCTCCTCTCCATATACAGTGGGGAAAAAAAGTATTTAGTCAGCCACCAATTGTGCAAGTTCTCCCACATAAAAAGATGAGAGAGGCCTGTAATTTCATCATAGGTATACCTCAACTATGAGAGACAAAATGAGAAAAAAAATCCAGAAAACCACATTGTAGGATTTTTAAAGAATTATTTGCAAATTATGGTGGAAAATAAGTATTTGGTCAATAACAAAATTTCATCTCAATACTTTGTTATATACCCTTTGTTGGCAATGACAGAGGTCAAACTTCTGTAAGTCTTCACAAGGTTTTCACACACGGTTGCTGTTATTTTGGCCCATACCTCCATGCAGATCTCCTCTAGAGCAATAATGTTTTGGGGCTGTCGCTGGGCAACACAGATTTTCCCTCCACAGATTTTCTATAGGATTGAGGTCTGGAGACTGTCTAGGCCACTCCAGGACCTTGAAATGTGTCTTACGAAGCCACTCCTTCGTTGCCCGGGCGGTGTGTTGGGATCATTGTCATGCTGAAAGACCCAGCCACATTTCATCTTCAATGCCCTTGCTGATGGAAGGAGGTTTTCACTCAAAATCTCACGATACATGGCCCCATTCATTCTTTCGTTTACACGGATCAGTCGTCCTGGTCCCTTTGCAGAAAAAGAGCCCCAAAGCATGATGTTTCCACCCCCTTGCTTCACAGTAGGTATGGTGTTCTTGGATGCAACTCAGCATTCTTTCTCATCCAAACACGACAAGTTGAGTTTTTAACAAAAAGTTCTATTTTGGTTTCATCTGACCATATGACATTCTCCCAATCCTAATCTGGATCATCCAAATGCTCTCTAGCAAAATTCAGACGGGCCTGGACATGTACTGGCTTAAGCAGGGGGACACGTCTGGCACTGCAGGATTTGAGTCCCTGGCGGCGCAGTGTGTTACTGATGGTAGCCTTTGTTACTTTGGTCCCAGCTCTCTGCAGGTCATTCACTAGGTCCCCCCGTGTGGTTCTGGGATTTTTGCTCACAGTTCTTGTGATCATTTTGACCCCACGGGGTGAGATCTTGCGGGGAGCCCCAGATCATTTGTTTTTTTTGTTTGAGGGAGATTATTAGTGGTCTTTTATGTCTTCCATTTTCTAATAATTGCTCCCACAGCTGATTTCTTCACACCAAGCATCTAACCTATTGCAGATTCAGTCTTCACAGCCTGGTGAAGGTCTACAATTTTGTTTCTGGTGTCCTTTGACAGCTCTTTGGTCTTGGCCATGGTGGAGTTTGGAGTGTGACTGTTTGAGGTTGTGGACAGGTGTCTTTTATACTGATAACGAGTTCAAACAAATGCCATTAATACAGGTAACCAGTGGAGGACAGAGGAGCCTCTTAAAGAAGAAGTTACAGGTCTGTGAGAGCCAGAAATCTTGCTTGTTTGTAGGTGTCCAAATACTTATTTTACCGAGGAATTACCAATTAATTCTTTAAAAATCCTACAATGTGATTTTCTGGATTTTTTTTCTCATTTTGTCTCTCATAGTTGAGGTATACCTATGATGAAAATTACAGGCCTCTCTCATCTTTTTAAGTGGGAGAACTTGCACAATTGGTGGCTGACTAAATACTTTTTTGCCCCACTGTATCTTCCACTTCTTCAGCCCTGTCTTCGCTGGTTCGACCCATCGGCTCCGCCTTGGCTTCTAGTTCCGTCATCTCTACCGTGGCCTGTCATCCCACTGGCTCCACCAGGCTCCCTTGTCCCTCCGGCTCCACCTTCGCCTCGTCCCTCCATCCCCTGGCTCTGTCAGGCTCCTCCTTCCCTCTGGCTCCACCTTGGTCCTCAGTCGCTCCAGCTTCGCCGTGGTCTTCCAGGTCCCCGTCTCCGCCTCAGTCGCCAGAGCCACTGACTCCGCGTTGGCCCTCAGGAACCTCGGTGTCACCCTAGCTCTTCACTCTGTTTCCTCCCGGGGCTCCTCTTTCATCGGTGTTGTCTGTTGGTCGACCCCCTGGTGTCGTCAGCCTTACCTCCTCCATGGCTCCTCCGTCCTGCAATGCCACCATGGGGCACCACCCAGGCATCTCCTTGGCTCCGACCACCATCAGCACCTCCCTGGTTTCTTCCATCACCTCCTCTGGATCTCTGTTCACTGCTCACCATCACCAACTGTCCTCAACCTAAACCTCATCCCATCAGTGATCTGTCGGCGAGAGGTTGCACCTTTTTGGGAGGGGGAGTACTGTCACAATTATATTCAGTTTAGTTTGGTTTTCTGTCCTTGTGTTCATTTCCTGTCTGCGTTGCTATGGTTTTTGATTTGATTGTATTATCCTGTTCAGCTGTGTTCGCCTCATCCTGTTGCTCTGTTTGAATCCTCATTTGTCCGGTATCGTCGATGTTACGTGTGTTGCAAGCCTTCTCTCTGTTTGTATTTACCTTCTGTGGATTTATTTAAGACTGCCTATCATCATCATCGTGTTCATGTGATTTCAACACAGTAGCGTGACAATAATAGGGGCACTTTAACAAATATTACAAAATCTCATTTTTAAAGTGCATGTAAATGTACTTGGTATAAAACATGGAAAATATCCCAAGATTACTAAAAATGACCCTGGATTAACAATCTCAAGTGTAAAAAGCTTGTTTACACATTGGTCAAGATGTTGCAGGGGCCTTTAACATCAAATACAACCTTAAATTAACTTATTAAAGTAGAAAGGGAGTATTAGGTCTAGGATCACTACCCTCACATCTATATTTTTGTTTGTGCTCGGGCGTTTATTTTTTATTATAATCTATGTATTTTTGTTCCTTTTTATTTATTTATTATATTTATATATTTTTTTTTATTTTATATTTTATTTATTTTATTTTTTCTTTTTTTTATAATTTTTATTTATTTTTTTATGTATTATGGCAGGTATCTATACCACACTCACAGCTACGACCCACCTGCCCTCTATGTTGCTAACTGTCTAACAAGAGGGAGGGTACGGCTTCTGTATGGACGGTATAGCATTTGGTCTACTTTATTTTCTAACCAAGGGAATCTCCATCCTACCATGGAGACGACAGCCCGAATCGCACTCATAGCTGTTTTGTTTCTGGGCTTAGGTAATATGATAGAGTAAGTTCCACCCTTCAAAACGGCTATAGTTGAGTAACCTAAGTTCCTGGACTTTGAAGGGCAAGTTGCCCATCCTATATTCAGTGCACCGTGTGACGGCATTGTACTTATGACCGCAAGAGATACCACAATCTAGCCGCCAGAGAGAAGGAGGGATAATCTTCCGTCCGACCTGAAGACGCTTTACAGCCCCCACGTAAATGGTCTGAAACCCTTCGTGAACACACAAGTTACGTGGAGAGACTGTCCTCCACGTGGGACTAGGACTGGAAGTCTCTGATCAAGAACAAGATAAAGCAATCTGCAGCCAGAAAGCCAATCAATGCTGTGTACTTATTTACACCTCTGGAACAACCGGATCGCCAAAAGGAGTGATGCTAAATCATGACCATGTAAGATGCTATGGAAAATGACATTCACAATCTAGCAGCAATGTTGTGTTGCAATTATTGACATTTTTGAATTCTGGACTCTTACAGATCCCATGGACAGCCCACCATGCAAGCAGGGCTGGAGATATGTAGCCAGCTGAAATCAGGCAAGAGTCTCTGGTCAGCTACCTTCCCCTGAGTAGATTGACTCCAAATCAAGACAGAGAATTTGCAACCGTGATATGAAGTGTTGTGAGCATACCCAATATGCTCTAATCCCCTTACAAGAATCACCAGATATCAACGCTATCTCCAGTTCCTTCTACTATAGAAAAGTGAAGCCAAAACATCCCCGCTTTAAGGCGCCCAGCTGTCATTTACGGCAAATTGACGATCACTGGAGACCCGAAGGGGCTGGCCCGAAGTGTGTCTGTGAAGTAGTGATTCATTTGGAGCCCCCACAGACACAAAATCATGACAATGCACACCGGTTTTATAGCAACAAATAACTAACAGCAAATATATTAGAAAAATGAACACTTGAACACACATCAGTGTGATAAGAACTACCTAAAGTGATGGAAACCATCTTTTTCGAAAAACATTTGAAGTGTAATTAGATTTTTTTTAGTTTGGCTGACGTCCCATTCGTTTGCATGGAGAGGGTGGGGTTTATGACCTATACTGCAGCCAGCTACCAGATGGGGATCAAAATGTTTTGGCTTCACTTTTCAGGACTTGTGCAGTACACTTGGTTCATTACAAGACCAAGATCATGAAAATATGATCTTGGACTCAGACTTGAGACCAGACTACTACAGCGCTGTCAAATGTTGAAAAGGATCAAAGTCGATTCTACATTGCTCTGGGGTTTACATAAAATTGTATGTTCTCTTTTAGGGGAGTTTAGTAGACACTCTTCGAGAGGTAACCCCTACAGCCCGCATGGGCGTTCCACGTGTTTGGGAGGAAAATTGTGGAAAAGATCAAGGAAGGCATTTCACGGTGTGGATATATGAAAAGGAAACTAGTGACGTGGGCCATGTCTGTTAGTCTGGAGGCTAATCAAAGGCTTCCCAAGTATATCAATCATTTTACAGTATATCATTGTCTGTTATATTACATTCAGGTTATTTTACTTTTCTTGTTTTTATGACTATTGTCATCAAATCAGGGATGAGAAGTCATTCCTCTTTACTCTTGCGGACAGCCTGGTCTTGCAGAAGCTTTGTGCCGAGCTGGGCTTCTCCAATTGTATGAAGTCATTTTCGGGAGCAGCACCTATTGGAAGCGAAACTCTTCAGTTCTTCCTCGGCCTCAACATTCGGCTGTATGAAGCCTACGGGATGAGTGAAAGCCCTCTTACTTCAACTTACAGGTTGAGTACTTTCAATCTGAAGGCCAATAATCAACAAGTTCACTGTGTAACAATTCCTTAAACTCTTCTAGCTGTGGTAAGGTGGTTCCAGGCTGCCAATACAAACTAGTAAATGTAGATGGTGATGGCATTGGAGAAGTGTGTTTCTGGGGCCGCAATATCTTCATGGGATTCCTCAACCTGAAGGATAAAACAAAGGAGGCTTTGGATGAAGATGGATGGCTTGGGAAAGGTAGATGAAAATGGCTTTCTTTACATCACTGGAAGAATAAAAGGTAAAGCATGTTATTTCAAATCCTACGCATTTTTACTAGCATTGATGCTATAATTGGATTCAAGTTATTTTTAAATACCATTTCCATTCAGAGCTTATAATCACGGCTGGAGGAGAGAACATTCCCCCACTTCCCATAGAGGATGCTGTTAAACAGGAGTTGCCAATCATCAGCAATGCCATGTTGATTGGAGACAAGAGGACATTTCTGTCCATGCATTTTGAATTTCGGGTCAATTCAAAAGCAACCTCAAATGCCCATCGCATTCAAAAATGGACCATATTAGGGAAAGATTTCTCAATTGTTGGAGGAGAACTAGGTGAGTGCTGTGAACACTTCCCAATAGACATCCAATGGGTATAAAAAAAAAATTATTTTCTGATGGATCATAACTTCTATTGAACCTGGAACAATAGTTATTACCAAAGATAATAGAATTTGTTACTTTTCAGGTCCTACAATGAAACTACGTCGCCCAGTGGTGTTGCAGATGTATCACAGTGAAATACAGAGTTTTTACAGAGAATAGATGACTTCCATGGCCAATCATATCGTAGAAATTAGATTTTTAATGATTTATTTTTTAATCTAACAACACAAAGTGCCCTAATTTTTTTAATTGCTATCACTAAACACACTGTTAATTGTCTTCAATGTAAATTGGATGTTATATGTTTAATATTCCTTTATGTTTTGACCAGATCTTAAAAATAAAACTTGTGCTTTGTCTATATATTTACTTTATATGGTAATCCTCTAATCT
Source organism: Sinocyclocheilus anophthalmus (assembly GCA_018155175.1). NCBI lineage: Eukaryota > Metazoa > Chordata > Actinopteri > Cypriniformes > Cyprinidae > Sinocyclocheilus > Sinocyclocheilus anophthalmus. The sequence goes on from JADLZN010002902.1 coordinate 147,267, forward strand.
AGTTTATGCAGTATTATAATTATCATATAAAAAGTGCTCTATAAAATAAAGACAGGTTGTTTTGTCCGTAAAAATAGACATATATATTCCATCCACAGTCATGTCTTGATAGTACAGTCATTTCACAACTGACACAGCAAAGGTCAAGAGCAGTGTGAATTATATTAATTGTTAACCATAATGCAAAGTTCATAGCCGATGTAAAAGCTCAAGCATAAAAAAATGTGAAACATTCACTTTTTTTAACGGATTTACCACACTTAAAAAAAAAAAAAACTAAATAATTCAAAATATTTTGATTCATGTCATGTGACAGAAGGCAAATTGTCAAAACACATCAAACCAAAGAAAATGTCGAGGCAATAAATACAGTTTATCTTAGATTATGCAGTTCCTTTTTGACAGATTAAAACAGCTCACAACTCACAAATACAGTCGCCGAAAGACAAGAATTAAGACAGTGCTTTGCTGTTCTGGAGAAACAAAAATGCAGACACTTAGTAGAATTGTGAGCAGATATCAGAATGATGTGAAGATTAATTTCTTTTTTTTTTATTTCTGATTTCTTTAGGCATCAGATCCAAACATAGACACTAGAAAAGCCTCAATCCATGTCCTGCACTCTTCGGCAGATGTCAGCTGTGAACTCTGAGCACTTAGCATTTCCACCGAGGTCTTTGGTCAGAACCTGAAATATAAGATGGGCAATAGACATAAAAATATTTGTCTTGATGGTAGAAGCTAAATTCATATTCATGTTCAAATGACTGATCCTACCTTCTCGTCCCGAATGGTGTCGAAGCAGGCGGTCTCAATCTTTTTAGCGTGCCCATGCAGTCCCATGTGGCGCAGCATCATGACAGCACTCAGCAAAAGAGCGGTGGGGTTCGCAAGGTCTTTACCTGCGATGTCGGGGGCAGTTCCGTGTACCTAACACATACAATAAAAGGATTATGATACATGGAATATTGCTATTCATCATCAATCACTCCATTGTAAAGCTATTGCATCATCCTCCAGAGTCCAATACGTACTGATTCAAATATAGCAACACCATTGGCTCCGATGTTCCCACTGGGAGTGACTCCAAGACCCCCAATCAATCCAGCACACAGATCACTGAAACCCAAATCAAAGGCTGATGACACATGCACTTCATAGATAATCATATCACATATACTACTATTACATGATGGTCATACAGACTCACCTCAAGATGTCGCCATAAAGATTAGGCATTACCAGTACATCAAAATGAGATGGATCTTGCACCATCTAGTGGATAATCACAACACAAAGTAATGTATGAAAGATTGTATTAAAATTAAAAAGTGATTTCTGGGTCAGTACACTGAGTATTTCTTCTAATAACTCTGTTTGAGAATTATTATAAACTTGATCATCATGAAATTTTATTTACATGAGGAGGGGACTACATTTACTTTCAACTGTTGATTAAACTACAGGGAAGCCAAACCCAAAGTGTATTTACTGTGTGTGAATAGAGTTCCATCAAGCCCAAAATATCATTTTTAACAACTGAAAGCAATGCAAAAGATTTCTGTATTTTCCATATTTCACAGTATAAGTAAAAAAGGCCAAACTAGTAAAAAGACCAAACTCTGAATGTGCAGCACGGCATATGTCTTCTAATTGTTAAGATCTATTTAAAAAACAAAAAGCAAAAAAAAAGCTTCTGTAATTAAAACAGCTGAAATCAAACTTAAATATTGAAATAAAATATAAGAAACTTTAAATTAAAAAACTAAGCAATTTAGTAATTATTTTAAAATCAGAAATGAAATAAGTCAAAGCTGAAGGACTAAAACTGAAATAAAAATTATATAGCTATGTAGAAATATAAAAAATGAATAAAAATGGCAAAAGCACATTTCTTATGTTTCACAGATGCTGGATGTGTACAACAGGCCTAATGAACTAAGTTGTCTTGTAAACATACATTGAGACAGACTGTATCCAGATACATCTCGGTGAATTTCACGTCCTTGTAATTCTCAGCAACCTCTCTGCACTTCCTCAGGAACAGACCGTCAGACATTCGCCTAGAAGACATCACTGAATTTAGCATCGTTATATCTTACAATTATTTTGTAATTAGATCCAACAAGACATTGGTAACCAGTAAAAACTCTTCATAGCTACAGTGTTACTATGTGATTTGTGACTCTCACATGATGTTGGCTTTGTGAACGGCCGTGACACTGGTTCTTTGGTTATTCCTGGCGTACTCAAATGCATACTCAGCAATGCGTCTGCTGGCCTCCTCTGTGATCAGTTTAATACTCTGCACAACTCCATCCACAATCTGATTAAGAGTGAAAATAGTGCACATTAACATTGAGATAAACAGAGCCAAATTTGTTCTAATCACTTTATCTCAACAACACTATCTGTTTCAAAAAACAGGGTCAGGTTAGTTCATACAAAAGGGCAAGATATGATGACTGCTGTACAAATTCAGATTTAAGTTTTGCAAAGCAAGTTTCATATGGTGGACTCAATCTGTAAACTTTAACACAACCACATCATGTAACATTTACTGTAAAAGTTTGGTGTCAGTAAGATTGTTTTTTTCAATGTCCACTGAAAATTTGAGAAAAGTAAAATGATTTTTAAATTTACAATACTGTTCAAATGTTAAGGGTATTTTTTAAATGTTTTTGAAATAAGTCTCAGACAAAGGCTGCGTTTATTTGGTCAAAACCACAGTGAAAACAGTAATATTGTGAAATATTAAAAAAACTAATAAACTTTCTATTTCAATATATTTTCAAATGTAATTTATACCTGTGATGCATTCTTGCTGAATAAAAGTATTAATTTTTCAAAAATAAAAAAAATTCACTTGACCCTTAAACTCTGAAAGACAAAGGGAAGATCTCATTGAAGGAATGTGAAGACCCCTGGGGTGTAGCCAGAAAGCACGGTTAACTTACTGTCCCATATACCATGAACTCTCGGTTGATTAACCCAAACCTTGCTTACTAGAGGTATGCTGGTTCCAAAAACGCATCCGGGAGTAAGTTCATTCAACACAGAGTACAGATAAGCCATTCTCAACAGAAGCGACGAGTCACTACTATATACACATATAGATATAGATTTATATATATATATACTATATATATATATCTAGAGTAGGCTATATTACATAAATTTTTGTATATTATAAAAATGTTGTGCGCTATCTGTCACGCCCACTGAAGGCTCGTCAGTAGATCACACGTGTGCTGATAGCGCTGAATTGAACAAACCCTGGAACATAACCTGCTCCGGAGCAGGTTATCTTCAGAGAGCAAGTTGCTATGGTTACTTACATACCCTGAAAGTTACCTCCGATTTTGGAACCGAAAGCTGAGGTTGTCCGCTTATCTGTTATCTCTTATCCTCAAACATACCCGGGTATGTCACATAACCTGCTTTCTGGAATAAACCCCTGAAGGTAATTTCACATAACAATTTGACACACTATGGACTGGGACTAGAGACAACTGATTTACAGCAGCCATATGGCACCTACCTAAAGAATACACAGCACTGAAATATGAGCTGTGCCACTGAATTCCCGCTAGCACTGCATGAGAAACTGGTTAAGACAGCATTAGATGACAATAGCACGACCTTTGACATTTGTGAAGGGAGCCAATCAGCTGTTGAGGGCTCCAAAAGTCAAATGTCACCCTATTGCGCTATACTGGGCCTAAAGGTCTAAAGGTGGATAAATGTATATAGAGTTGCAGAAAAAGTATGAGAACCCCAAAATCCAGATGTCAGCCTAATTTATATGCTTTGGCATAAACTCAAAACAGCGATTCAAACCAATTCTCAAGAACTCTATTAAACTATATCAGTTTTGTAATGATGAATGGTCTAAATCAATTAATGCAGAACTCCATTTAAATCCAAAGGGTTCAAATACCTATTCCTGCAAATGCAGATCCTGAAGCAGAAATCAAAAGAATACGATCAACTATCCCTGGTTTGGCTGAGTTACAGGTTAAATAGTTTAAAATACAGGTGAGCACTCATACTTACCAAATGTTCGATCCCACTGTACTCTCCTTCTGTGTTTTCTCTGATGGTGACCAGATCCACATCGGTGTAAGGCGTCTTATAGCCCTCGATCGACACGCAGGGACGCACATTAGCATAAAGGTCAAAGGTCTTCCTTAGCAGCAGGTTCATGGACGGATGTCCAGCAGCAATTGGTGTCTTCAGGGGTCCTGAAATATAATTCCGTTTTGATCATGCAAGTTTCATACACACTATGCCCGATATGAGACACAGTCGGCAAATTGACCTTTTAATCCCATTTTGTTTTTGTTCATCGACTCTTTGGCCTCAGGAGGGATCATCCACCTGCCTCCGGGCCCTTTGATGGCAGTGACGTTTCTCTCTTCCCATTGAATAGGGGCCTGGGTGAGGAAAGAAATTCACACCTAAGTCTTAAAGCAGTGTTCAAAGGGGTAAAAAAAAAAACATAGTAGCTCAATTTTTAGCCTGACTCGTGTAGAAAAACTGCATAATGCACTTGCTGCAACTTGCAGCCTAGGCTGCATTCCCGAAGAGTGAAACAACAGATACTTACCTTAGCTGCTTCAAATATTTTCATTACTGCAGTGGAGATCTCTGGACCGATTCCATCTCCAGGAATTAACGTTACAGTTTGAATCTGTCAAAATAAAGCACGTACCCGTAATCACAAGTATCACAATCTGGCAACTTTTTCCTGTGGCTTTCTATAACTCAGAAAAGGAATCTGAAGAATTCACTACTATAGTACAAATAGTCATGAAGTTTGAACACTGCTGGCCATTATAACTAATCTCTCCAAAAGCAAGGACAACAAAGGCATCCAGTTGAAGTTTTTCTGCAGTGTATGTTTTGAGTAGGTCTGACTCATTCTGCGTTTACTAGTGTCAAAAAACCAACGCCTTCAAGTGAACAATCTTGACTGAAGTAACTATTCAACTGACACAACATAGTTTCTTCAGGCTGCAAAATTAATGTTTAAGACTTCTTTTGTGATTAAAACTTTACACTCAAGGCTCCATATTAAGCTCTTCCAAGTACTTGCCTTTCAGACAAGTAAAACTGACCTTTATGTACCACGTTTCCCCCCCAAACAATATAGTATATAGTTTCAACTCATAAAACTACTATAAAAATATAAAATATGGACTTTTTAACATACAAAAACTTTTTTTTATTATTTTAAAATGTAATTAGTTTTACTTGTCAAACTGTGCATAGTACTTTTAACATATTAAAACATTTTATTTTGGGACAAGTAAAGCATTTTGGTTTGGGACGAGTTTATTTCAAGTACAACTTTATTTCTGAAATTCTGTTCATGTTAAAAAAAAAGGTGAGTATTATAAATGAACCAAACCAAACCACAAACTACTTTTATATAAACCATGGTGCTAAATTCTTATTATATTTGTGTACCACACTATTTACAGCCAATGTATTTTAAAATTACCATACAATCACCATGGTGTATGTAATCAATCAAAAACATGGTGTTGCCATGGCAAGTGTCCAGAAACATGGAATTACCATGGTATCATCTTCTAAATATACTATGGTACCATTGGTACTTTTTGTGTTAGCGTCACACAAAAAGTTAGTTGAGTGAAGTTGCAACTTCATAGTGTCACAAATCAAGGTACATGTGTGAGTGTTGATTTGAACTTACCCCTCTGGAGAAGGTTCTGGGCAGTGGGCTCTGAGTCTTTATGGCTCCCATTACATGGGACACCTGCAGAGACAATTTTAAAAAGATACAAAACAGATCAATAACACTGGAAGATAAATCAAGCTGATACCACCTGATACACAAAGCCAAAGCCATCTATTAAAAAGCAAGCAAATTGCCCATGTGTTTTTAAAAAGCGCAGCATTTCATGCGACTGCCCCAATGGCTGATCTTCACTGTGGCCCTTTGCACACAGTAGCTAAAGCAGTTAATTAGACGGTCTGTCTGGCATCCTGATCTCATTAACTCTGAATGCAAACTTTAAATGTTTTTTTTAACACACAATGCAGAAAGTGCAATTCAGGAAACAAGCATGTACAAGGTGAATTACACCAGGGACCATCCTGAAGTCAAAAGATTAAACCTTTGCCAATTAGTGAGGTGATTAAATGTTAGTTATTAAATAAGGACATATCCTTGGTGTAAAATGAAGGGTGTAGTTTCACAAACCTGCATGGTCAAGTATATGAACATTCAATTTAAATCAGCCTAAAAAAAGGCTACGGGTCACTGATGATCAAACAGAAATAACAAAGATTTTTCTAAACAAACCGCTCAAAGAAGACAGCAGATCTGATGGGGATACTACTTCTTTTTTGAAAAAAGCAATGTGTACTGTGAGAAAGTGGTGCCATAAAACTGTGAAGCAAGATATGTGGCGTCAAAAGAATTTGGACACTTTGCCAAAAAAAAAAAATCTAAATTAATTTCCATTCAGAGTCACACTTAAAAATGTATGAGTGTCACTGCGTGAGATAACAAAATATCCGATAATAAAAAATATCCGATATCCAAATATCCAATACCCAGCACTCTTTTTTCTTTTCATCCCCAACACAACACATATAACTTCAAAATTTAGATAATTGTAAGTATCATAACCAGGCCCGGTACTAGGCTTGCTGGGAATCAGAAATTGTGGTAGGGCAGCACTTTCTAGGGTAATATATTCGTAGTTTACTTTTATTTAGGCTACTCAATTTTCAGTCTTGCATTTTGTGTCTGTGTGAGTGCAGAAATGTTAAATATGTGTGTAGACAATATTAAGTGAATCAAGCGAATCACACCCACTGCTCCGGGTGTGTGTTCACGGTGTGTGTGTGTGTGTGTGTGTGTTCACTGCTGTGTGTGTGCACTTTGGATGGGATAAAGGCAGAGCACTAATTCCGAGTATGGGTCACCATACTTGGCCACATGTCAGCTCACTTTTCACTTTCACTTTCACTTATCAAAGCTATGAAAACCTCCATTACACGACATTTATGAATGTCCTCATTTATAAATACAATACATAGTTTTTTGTATAACACTGGATATATAATATTATGATATAATATTTAGGGCTGTCGCGATTCGTCGATTCTATTAGACTATTCGATTTTTTTAAATCCTCAACTTCATTTTGATCACGTCGACTAACCGGCAAAATACCGGAAGTGCCGCATTTCAAGCACGAGGACGAGAATCCCCTAAAACAAATTATTGAGACTAAAAAGGGAGAAACTCTTTGCCCTCAACGGCTGCATGATATATTAAACCCCTTTAACAATCATTAATAAGCATAATTGTGAATCTCACATGACCGCTACGACATTTATTTAAATGAGTAATATGCGATGCAGTTCTAAAACAGTAATATGCGCTTAATTATTATAGGTTTTTTTTATATATATAATGAATTTTTCCGTTACTTTTAGAGACAGGTGCTTTTTCATAGTTCCACCTTTTTCATGTCATTTGTCAGTTCGGTTCAAATAATTGAACAAGATATAAATTTGCCATAAATGTTTGACTTCTGTCCTATATTCTCCCACAAGTTCTTAATAACAAGATATAATTTATCTGTTAACATTAGGCTACAGAATACACACCTTTATTGAAAACATTACAATTTTGGCTGATTAGCCTGCTTATTCAGTTATTATTATTATTGTTATTATTATTGATGGTGGAACTGGGAGGGGTGGGTGGGGTACACATATAAGTGGATACTGTAAACAGAACAAGTATATAGAATTCTTTATTTTATATATCTTTGTAAATGAAATTACTGACAACGTAGAGGACATCGCTTCGCTTGTGCCACAACAGACATGGACGTGCAAGTACTGCAGGTGCAGCACAGCTTATTTATAAATAGCCTATTTACAGACAAACAATAGCCCAGAATGAGTGCAACGGTTAAAGTTTCACATTAAGAATTGCCATCTCCCTCATAGAAAACCTTTAGCTTAAATAAAACACTTAATGTGGCTTAGCTATGTGGACGAAGACAATCATATAAAAAGCCCAAATTTCGGTACGTTTATTAAAAATATGTACTTAACCAGACCTGCATGAGCCTAGTAATCGATTAAATGCAGCTGCACAGGCGCTCGTTGATACTGTGCAAGCATTTTCTTACTATCGAAAACCATTATCAGCAAACTCCTTAGCTGCGCGGCATAATGGACGGCCGACACCAAAATCCTGTAGCAGATATAAGATATAATTGTAGCTACAGTCCGCAGAATGGTGGTACCAAAGAGATAAAGAAACGCACGAGGGTGAATCTAAGCCGTCCTCTCGGTACCATTACCCGATTATAGAAGACAACCTTTCAAAGGGTCCTATTATGTCTTTTTTCACTCTTTTTTTCAACTTTAGTTAGTCTTTAATGTTGCTGTTTGAGCATATAAAAGATCTGCAAAGTTACAAAGCTCAAAGTCCAATTCAAAAGGAGATATTTTATTTAACAGAAATCACTTTTCAAAAACTTCAACTAACGACTCGTTTGGACTACAACGCATAATTTCCGGGATTTGTGATGGATGACCGACGAATGCGGAAGAGCTGTTATCTTCACTAGAGAATGCAATTCGATTTGAGTGGTGCCATATGCACCGTTTTCCATGTAAGCGACGGGACACGTTGGTCCAGTAACATGCAGGTATTGTATATAATCGACCAATCGTGTGGCTGCGCGTGAGATAGTGAGATCTACAGGGAACGTTTAAAACGATGCAAATACCGGTATGCGCACGTGTTTGTTCGTTCGTTTGACTTGAAGCGTCGTTGCGCACTGATAAAAAAAAGACACCAAAGTAGGTGCAAGAGCTATTCGAAAGCATAAGGAGCCGTCTGCTCTGCTCTCTATAGCTCTCATGAATGTCATACAACGATCGATCTGCACAGTGCTAACAGCCAAAAGCTGGATATTTTAGGCAATATTAAAATCTTGGCCGGGACATGTCCCGTATGAACGGTGCATATGGCCAACCTAGCAACGAGTGTTATCACTATGTCAGAGACATGCTAGCTTTCCCAAGGCAGACGAACTTAGAGTGGTTACAATCATCCGGGTTTAAATCACGCTCAAATTGATTTGATATTGACTCAATATTTACACTGAAGCTCACAGGCGGCTATGGTAAGGGGCATGACATTTCCCAACCAGGCGCCAAGTGGAGCCAATCACAACACACAACACTGCCCGCTAACCAATACCAGCACACACTGGCCCAGCTAACCATAACCAATCACAGCACACACTGGCCCAACTAACCAATCACAGCACACAACACACACTGGCCCATCTAACCAATCACAGCACACACTGGCCCAGCTAACCAATCACAGCACACACTGGCCCAGCTAACCAATCACAGCACACACTGGCCCAGCTAACCAATCACAGCACACACTGGCCCAGCTAACCAATCACAACACACACTGGCCCAGCTAACCAATCACAGCACACACTGGCCAGCTAACCAATCACAGCACACACTGGCCCAGCTAACCGATCACAGCACACACTGGCCCAGCTAACCAATTACAGCACATTTCGTATTTCAGAAGGCGGGCCTTCATTTGATACAGGAACTAATCGAGCCATTCATGCCAATGAAGGCTAATGAAGGAAGACACACACTCACACAAAAACAAATTCAGTATACAGTTTATTTAAAATAGGATATATTAAGTAGGCTTACAGGCAAGCAGGTGATTATGATTGTAATAAAGTCAATTTTATACTTCACTGAACAGAAATGCACTGTTGTGTTTTCTGCTTGGATGTAACAGTTAGCTTTTTATTATTGTTTATAGTAAGATTTTGTGGCTATGAGTTCAAATGTCATTATGTGCATAATTGTAAATTTTTCCAAAGTGACTGATCCTTATTTAGATAGTAGTACAAATAATAAGTGTTTATGCTACTTTTTTTTTTTTTTTTTTATTATTATTATTATTTATGTCCCCAATGACATTCATGCATTTTAAGTGTGGCATTAAGTGTCCAAACATATTTCGGCCCACTGTATTATTCATTGTGATATTATGGTTTGCGGTGTTAAGATCCCCCATCATTTACAACTATTTTATATTTCATCCATCCAATATTAGTAAAATGAATCCCATATATAACCCATATATTATATGTAAAACATCAGTCTGAAGGACATCAAATGTTCTTCTGTATCTTCTCATGTCCTCATCACTTGAATCCATGATTGAATGTTCTAGACGAACATTTAGTGCATAAGAGAAACTCATAAACTAAAGGTCAGCTGGTCTAGTTTAGTCAACTCTTGTTCACTCAATCAACATGTCGAGGTGACCTTCATCCACAAGATGGTCGGTTGGTCAGTTAGATGTTTCTCCTAGCACATTTAAAACAGCTGTTTTACTAAACTCATTTTTAAACTCTATCTCACCCAGACTAATTTAATGTCCATATCAGATTTGCCATCTTTAAAGACTAGAAGCCGCTGCGCGATAACGCGTTAAAGCTAACGTAACTAAGTTAACGTAACTGAGATGCGCGTTTTTCTTACTTCCGGAGTCCCGCTCGCGTCTCTTATCCGCACGCCGCATCTCTCGAGAAGTTTTATGAGCTGAAAAGGCAAGAATGTCGTTATAAATTTTACAGCCTGACCTTACTGTCCTCGTAGTTGAGTTGACATACGTTTTGGGGCATTAAACACCATAATGTGTAGATGGCGATGATGACTGCAGAGGGAACATCTGTGGCGTTTGACTGAGGCGTGATTCATCCACGCATTCAGCCGAGATCAACACGCATCGTGTCATTCTCTTAACTTCATTTATATTTGTGAAGAGATTAGTAGAGGAGTTGACTGAGAGCTGTTAAATGTGTTAAGCATGTAAGTGCCGGTGTGAAGGGCATGCAACACACAGGGCCGCTGTGGCATCTATTGCAACACAACGTTTTCTGAGCAAATTAAGTATATACTTGCAGTCATACTTTACAGTGATATTTGGCATAACAGAGCACGGACTGCTATAATCTGAGGCTTGTTCATATAATATAGTCCTTACCGTTGACCTCCACGCGTTTCCAGCCATCCTGTGCTAATCGTGTTCTGGGGACTACTAACTCAATGCAGCTATCCGGTGTCTCATCCTCTGCTATGAGTATCTAGGGTTGCCAGATTGTACCTAACAGTTACACTACTAGGAAGCTAAACCTAAATGTATCGCCACTCTGCCCAACAGGCTATTTTAAAGGGGTCATATGATGCGATTTCAAGTTTTCCTTTCTCGGAGAGTTACAAGCTGATTGTGCATAGATAAGATCCCTGAAGTTGCAAAGACTAAAGTCTCAAAACCAAAGAGATATTCTTTATCAAAGTTAAGACTCTGCCACACCTACCTAAAACGGCTCGTTCTAACACGCCCCCACATATCTACCTTACTATGTGGAAATATTTGCATAATGCCGCCCAAATGTGCACGCAAAGAAAGGTGGCGTGGTTTCAGTAACTGCAGTTAAGTGTTGAAGCAGCATGTCAGGGAGACCCTGTGTGTTTCAGTGCGAAAGCAAAAGCACTTTATTTGGCCTTCCGAAAGTAGATGCATTTAGGAATCTTTAAGATTACTTACAACAGAACAGAAATGCATTTTATGGACGACCGTTTTCGTGAACCTAGGAGAGGAGGTAATTCTGATTTTGCTATGACAATCTTGCGCTTCTGAATCAGCTACTGTTTTTGTTATTAGTTTAAGTATTTGCTATTGACTGTTCTGAGTTTTGTGCATTGTGTGTGTGTGTGTGTGTGTGCGTGTGCGTGTGCGTGCGCGAGAGAGAGACACATCACATTACAGTGGAGTCAGCTGTCTTAACCGTGGCTTGTGTACTGCAAGCACATATTCATCACTGTGTCTGTCAGGAGACTGGTCCCCTTTTGGGCTCTGTCTTTACATTTATTTTGAAAGATGAAGCTCGCGATTATGGTAAGGGGCTTTACATTTCCGACGAGTGCTTGCAGTGTTCGGCCAATCACAATGCATTGGTCAGCTGGCCAATCAGAGCAGACTGCGTTTGTCAAAGGAGGGGGCTTTGTTGAAAATTACGTGTTTGAGAGAGGCGGGGCATAGCAGTTCTACAATAATGTACAGTATTTGAAAATAATGTGTTTTTTTGAACATTAAAGCATGTCACATTATTTCATTACACCAAATACACAAAAATGTTCTTTTTAGCAACATCATATGACCCCTTTAAATGCAGATCTCCCGCGGGCCCTTAAAAACGTGAGTTGTATCAAAAAGTGAGTTGTATCAAACTTAAGGCCATAAAAAGTTTTAAATAGGTTAAATGGTATAAGAAATGTCTTAATTATAATTTCAAGAGGTCTTACAGTTGGGGACGGAAAGACAAGAGTCGCGATATGCTGGATTAAACTTCAAAAGGCAGTCATGTCATTGAATAAATATGAGCGCTACATGTTTCAAGTTAAAACGCAGCGTGGATGTCTTTATTTGAATGTATCTGAGGGAACTGACTGTCCTCAGAAACGTGTTGTTGGCATTTTAATTTAATTTGATCTATAATTCCTGATAAAGCAGCGTTTATGAGCTCCGAGCTGCTTTGTGTACAGCCGTTACCGGGGAAACCGCAAGCTCCTAAAGCGCCACCTCGTGGCAGAGAATGAATGTGCATTTCCAACAAGCCTATCTTGCTGTTTATGGTCAGATCAAAGCAAATATCAACTCATGTTTTTACGCAGCAAACACATAGTGTTGTAAATGAGAAAGAAGTTAATGTGCCTTCTAAAAATCTAAACAATTAAGACAGTAATATTTATACGTTTAAATTGACAATTTATATGCTTGATTTATCCCTTTTCATAAAAATGTTCTAAAGGCTGAAATGCTGTTGTATACAATTTTTGTGAACTCCTTTATCTGAACTGTAAATCATGTAATTTTATGGCTCAGTACTGTATGTTACCACAGACATTGTCCAACCCCACTCATACTGTGTTCGTTTTACTTGTGCAGCTCTTAAAATGGGTCATAAATTGCCTTAAATTTATTTTTTATTTTTTTTTAAGATTATTTTTAATGTGGAAATAAAATTCCTTCCTTATTTTGTTGAATTTGTGTATTGAAAATATTTTTGAGTGACATTCAACTCCTAATCTGATTTCTAAATATTAAAAAAAAAGTTTTTTTTGGGGGGGGGCTAGCTAACATAAATTTTCGGGCTACCAAAATCTGAAGAGTACCTGGCCGAAGGGCTACCAGGGATTTTGAAATTTTGCAAGCCCTGTTATATATATAGGGTGTGTGTGTGTTGTGTGAGATGTATATATATATATATGTGTGTGTGTGTGTGTGTGTGTGTGTGGTGTATGAGATGTATATATTATATATAATATGTGTGTGTGTGTGTGTGTGTGTGTGAGATTGTAATATCTATATATATGTGTGTGTGTGTGTGTGTGTTTGTGTATGAGACATGTGGATATATATTATTATTCTAAGGTGTGTGTGGTGTGTGTGTGTGTATGATATGTAATATATATATTATATATGTGTGTGTGTGTGTGTGGTCTGTGTATGAGATGTATAGATATATATATAATATTGTGTGTGTGTGTACAGTATATATATACAGTGGGTACGAAAGTATTCAGACCCCTTCAATTTTTCAAACTCTTTTTTATATTGCAGCCATTTGCGAAAATCATTTAAGTTAATTTTTTTCTCATTAATGTACCCACAGCACCCCATATTGACAGAAAAACACAGAATTGGTGACATTTTTGCAGATTTATTAAAAAAGAAAACTGAAATAATCACATGGTCCTAAGTATTCAGACAATTTGCTGTGACACTCATATATTTAACTCAGGTGCTGTCCGTTTCTTCTGATCATCTTTGAGATGGTTCTACACCTTCATTTGGGTCCAGCTGTGTTTGATTATACTGATTGACTTGATTAGGAAAGCCACACACCTGTCTATATAAGACCTTACAGCCCACAGTGCATGTCAGAGCAAATGAGAATCATTGAGGTCAAAGGAACTGCCTGAAGAGGCCAGAGACAGAATTGTGGCAAGGCACAGATCTTGCCAAGGTTACAAAAACATTTCTGCTGCACTTAAGGTTCCTAAGAGCACAGTGTCCTCCATAATCCTTAAATGGAAGATGTTTGGGATGACCAGTACCCTTCCTAGAGCTGGCCGTCTGGCTAAACTGAGCTATCGGGGGAGAAGAGCCTTTGGTGAGAGAGGTAAAGAAGAACCCAAGATCACTGTGGCTGAGCTCCAGAGATGCAGTTGGGAGATGGGAGAAAGTTGTTGAAAGTCAACCATCACTGCAGCCCTCTACCAGTTGGGGCTTTATGGCAGAGTGTGTAAGACACATGAAAGCCCACATGGAGTTTGTTTAAAAAACACCTGAAGGACTCCAAGACTGTGAGAAATAAGATTCTCTGGTCTGATGAAACCAAGATAGAACTTTTTGGCCTTAATTTTAAGCGGTATTTGTGGAGAAAACCAGGCACTGCTCATCACCTGTCCAATACAGTCCCAACAGTGAAGCATGGTGTGGCAGCATCATGCTGTGGGGGTGTTTTGCAGGGACAGGACGACTGGTTGCAATGGTTGAAAGATGAATGCGGCCAAGTACAGTGATATCCTGGACGAAAACCTTCTCCAAGTGCTCAGGACCTCAGACTTGGCCGAAGGTTTACCTTCCAACAAGACAATGATCCTAAGCACACAGCTAAAATAACGAATGAGTGGCTTCACAACAACTCTGTGACTGTTCTTGAATGGCGCTGCCAGAGCCCTGACTTAAACCCAATTTAGCATCTCTGGAGAGACCTAAAAATGGCTGTCCAGCAACGTTTACCATCCAACCTGACAGAAATGGAGAGGATCTGCAAGGAGGAATGGCACAGGATCCCCAAATCCAGGTGTGAAAAACTTGTTGCATCTTCCCAAAAAGACTCATGGCTGTATTAGACAAAAGGGTGCTTCTACTAAATACTGAGTAAAGGGTCTGAATACTTATGTAAATGTGATATTTCAGTTTTTTCTTTTTAATAAATCTGCAAAAATGTCAACATTCTGTGTTTTTCTGTCAATATGGGGTGCCGTGTGTACATTCATGAGGAAAAAAAAATGAACTTACATGATTTTAGCAAATGGCTGCAATACAACAGAGTGAAAAATTTAAGGGGGTCTGACTACTTTCCGTACCCACTGTATATATTAATGGTGTGTGTGTGTGTGTATGAGATGTGTATATATATATGTGTGTGTGTGTGTGGTATGAGATGTGTATAGATATGTGTTTGTGTGTGGGTGTGTATGGAATTGTGTGTATATATATATATATACTATATATATATATATGTGTGTGTGTGTTTGTGTGTGTGTGTATGTGTTTGTGAGTGTTGTGTGTGTGTGTGTGTGTTGTGTGTATGTGTGTGTCTATATATATAGATATATCTGTGGTGTGTGTGTGTGTATTTAATGTTGGTATTTATATATATATATATATATATATAATGTGTGTGTGTGGGTTATAATGTGGAGATATAATTCTATATTATGTGTGTGTGTGTGTGTATATCTATGTGTTGTGTGTGTGTGTGTGTGTGTGTGTTGTGTGTGTGTGTATGAGATGTGTGTGTAGATATATTATATATATATTTTGTGTTGTGTGTGTGTGTAATGATATGTATATATATTATACTATATATGTTTGTGTGTGTTGTGTATGATATGTGTATATAATATAATTGATATAATGTGTGTGTGGGTGTGTGTGTGTGTTGTGTATAGATGTGTGGTATTATATATGTTGTGGTGGTGTGTGTGTGATGTGTAATATATATTATTTGTGTGTGTGTGTGTGTGTAGTTTGTGTATGTGTGTGTGTGTGTGGGTGTGTATATGAGATTATATATGTGTGTGTGTGTGTGTGTGTTTTTTGTGTGTGTGTGTGTGTATATATATCTATATATATATATATATATATATCATAATTTTTTGCGTAAATTTATTTTTATATCTTATATTAGGCCGCGGTTTTGGTTACTTATTCTTTTTCAAATCACATGTAATTATTTAAAACCAGTTCATTTCTTTGAATATTTTTATTTATTTATTATTAGTAGTTTAATATTATATATAGATTCAAATACCTACATTTATTTATCATAGTCTGCAAATTAGCATATCAGGTGCGGGGTTTGTTTTTTTTTTGTATGCATTTTATCACAAATGTCCCCAACAAGTTACACCCGAGATTAGCTTTTTATCAACATGGTAGACTCCAAAAAAGGGTATTTTAATAAACCTGGCAACCCCGTGTAGTAGCTCACTGCTCTGCATTCTGCTGTGAAGTGGAGAACTCTGACGTGCTGAACGCTGAGCTCCCCCTACTGCATCGGATGCCACACTGCATTAAAACCCCCCACATTTTCTTGAATGTGTTCGGAACAATATTTTGCACTTATTTGTGCAACATTAAATGTATAGTTCACTCAAAGAAAATTCTGGCAACATTCAGGTCATTGTTCCTGTTGTATTCAATGGAAGAAAGAACGTCTTTGTTTGGAGCAACATATGGGTGAGTAAATTATTTATATATCATTCTTGGGTAAACTAGCACTTTAACCATTTAAACTCTGAAACTTTGTAATAGTCTGCTTTTTTACATTATATGTAAGATTAATAAACACGGACACAAAGACATTTTCTGGCATGATTATATATTATCCAACAAAATGTAAATACAAAGCTGATCATATATAATACAATTTAGATGTGTTTTAAAACAAAAAGCTGCTTGAGCGAATAAAAAGAAACAATTTAGTATGAAACAAGCCATTCAGAAAAAAATCATCCACATTAGGCATGTGTAATGTGAGCCGGCCTGCTGTCAGCACGTCGATCGTCCACAGATGTAAACACTAGAAGCGCATATTCTATAGAGGAATAAAAGTCAGTCCAATTACGGCAAGAGCAAAAACAACGAGGCACAAAGTGCCTACTCTACATTACGAAATAATTAGAAAAGAGCAGCATTTGAAGCATAATTTAAAGCATAACCGTTAATAAGTACAGACTACTCCGTAGGAGTTGCAAAGAGGAATTGTCTTGATTCTGAACATCCTGAGACTGCAATCAAACCAGATTAGGGGTAACTACGGTCTCTCTAAACGGTGGCAAAAGCAGAACAGAAACTTCAGTGTAGTTACAAAAAAACCATAACCCCTCACCAGCAGGCAACACGGAAGCATGTTTGGATTTCTAAGGTAGATATTTTATTCTTTTCGTTTTGGCACCGTGAGCATCAAGCTTACGGGACTTTATAATCAATTGCTAGAGACATGTAGGAAAAACCTTGTCCTGTGGAAATACAAAACATATGCATTTCTTATGGAAACGTAAGAGATTGAGATATTACAGCTTTAACAGCATATGCTTGGTTGGCTCTGAGTTGACGGTTCGTTCATTTTGTGCGATACGTGGCGTTGCTACGACCTGGTTTCTTAAGCAAGGCATGAATTGGCACTGAACGACAAATCTGTTGAGTTTAGTACCAACAAGGATATTAAATTAGGGCGGTCCTGAGATATGTAGACCTGCGCTGAGAGTGGTTTAAACAATGGTTTAGATCAGGTTAATAGCCAAACCCTGGTCGTGAAGCGCGCCCCCAACACGGAAATTTGTAGTATCTCTTATCTGACACCCATTCGGTCCTGGGCAGGTGCTTCTTGGTACCACTGAGCTAATGAATGTGACATCAGGTTGTGTTTGATCTAGGGAGACACACAAAACTGTGGCAGTGCTGGGGGGCGCCACCAGGGACCAGGGTTGAGCAAACACGGGTTAGATAGAATGAGACTGATTAGTACACCATACCACTGAAGTGTTTATAGTGCCATTCATTCAACTATGGCATTGTCTTGATCTCTTTATTCTCCCAATAAACCATCATCCACCCACAGGTTTGGTTGTCGGGCAACTCAGACAAGTTGGCATTTACTTTTTTTGTATGATACATGCCACTGCTATAAATAAATAACAAAAAAAGAGAAATATGAATGCAGTAGAAGTTCAAAACAACTGGCAATTATTTGAAATAAAATATTGTGTAACAAATGCTAGTCACAATCAATGTACATACTGTGAAAGTGATCAATGATAATGAATACCTTGGCTGAATAAAATAAAATAATTAACAAACAAAAATTACTAACCCTAATCTGTTGAATGGAAAGTTGTTATTTTAGGGCTGTCAAACGTTTAACGCGAGAACCTAAATACAATGTCAAAAGTTTGATGCAAAAAAAAGAGTTAAAGTCATTGACAGATTTTTTACGCATTAAGTGGCCCATCATATACCAATACACGCGGTAATCTACAGTCAAAATTGAATGGTGCTAATAAACACAAGTGCCTTGAGTTTTTCTCTTAAAATATTAAAATAAAACAGGATTCACAATTCCAGCAAGTACATTTAGGTTCATCAAATCTTCTGCCTTAAGTTGGGTATAAGTTCACTTCACGTCCCAACCACCCTTCACCTGAAATGACACATTAAAAGGAGAATTTGAAACTTGATGAGGAAAATGACACAACTGAGGTAAATAAAAAACAACAGCGGTTTAGCAAAATACAATTAAAATCACCAGTCCAACACATTGGCATGTTTGGGCTGAAAATTTCAAGAATAAGAGGTCCGAGTAGTAGAGATTCAGGCAGACTATAGCAGAACATCGAGTCAGTAAGAATGACCAGGATACCACAGATTTACAGCGCATACAAAAACATGTAACAAATTAAAGCATAGAAAAACTGGCCTGAACTGGATTGGTGTAACACATAGGTGTATGTCCTTCATAGGATTGCTCGCAGCTTCTTACAAGACTTGAGGCATGAAGATTATCAACACTGTAGGGAGCATGAAATTATAGAAAGGATGGATGGCAGTAAATATGAGCAGCTACAAAAACCAAAAGTCTTACATGGGATCACCATTACCAGCAAACAATGTCAGACTCTGTAAACTTCCGAGCTGGAAAGGGGTTCTGAAAAGCAACATGTTCAACTCCAAAAAGTCAGATATATAGCACCGATTTAATTATATATATATATAGATATAATATGGATACAGCCTTTTTGTTTACAGACTCGATTACTCAGTGCAACTTATAACATCCAAGTGAAAAATATAACACCAACATGTCAGGAAAAAAAAAATTAAACCAGAATCACTGAGTTGGAAAAAGGCTCACCCCCTTGTGTCAGTATTTTGTTAAACCACCTTTTGCTTTAATTACAGCCTTTAGTATGTTGGGTTATATCTCTGTCTCTACTAATTTTGCACATCTAGACTTTGCAATATTTGTCCGCTCTTCTTTGCAGAACTGATCAATTTCAGTTCAATTTGATGGTGAGTGTTTGTGGACTGCAGTTTTCAAGTCATTCCACAGATTTTCAATGTGGTTTAAGTCTGGGCTCTGATTAGGTAAAGCAAGGACATTCAACCTTTTTCTTCAACCACTGTGTGCTCAGTTTTGATGTGTGCTTTGGGTCTCACAGTGCGTGTGTTGCCGAAGTTTAATAGCTTCGTGTCCATTCGGATTGACAACCTTTCTGGCAGCCGCGCAAGCCAGCATTTCCTCACAGAATTTGATAGGTACCTTGTTGCCCTAATATCACCCATTTTTCCGGTCATACATGACAAGTGCCTCCAGTCCCTGCTGAGATGAAGAAGAAACTCCCCACAAAATAATAAACAGGACAGTCTGCCAGCCTTACTCGTGCTCTTACTGCGAGGAGTATGCTGTTATTTGGAGTGTGAGCATGTATGTGGATTTACGACAGACATAATCGTTTTGGGTGTTGAGGCCAAAATAATTAAACGCCTCCTCACCCCCCCCCCCCGTTCAATGGCCTCAGGAATCTTCAAGGTGTGTTTTGCAAGCTCAGTCGGTGACTCTGCATCGCAGTTTTTTCTTGACGGATGGTCCGGCGTTTTAATTACAACCATCCCATACCCGAGACAATTGTGGAGCATTTGTGTATAGTGGTGTCATGATGCCCCCCCAACAATTGAACCAAACACCTCCTTTGTCATAAACTTCCGTGCCAGCATGATTCAGAGTTGAAACGGGTGGCGTCTTTGGTACGCCTCTACTTTCAATCAAGTTTTGCGGAGTGAGTCGCTGATCAGGGAGGGTTATGCGTACCCCCTGTGTTGTCTACCACAATACCTTACATCTATCTTCTAATCAACTAGACTTCATATGCTCTAGAAAGTTTAAAGCCTTTGAATAAAGATTTTTTTGTATCCCTCCAGAGCATGACTTGTGCCCTGTCCACACTTTATCCCGGAGATCTTCTGACAACCATAGTTTACATTGTGCTTCTGAGGGCACAACCGCATCAACCATACCAGGAGAACCTTATGAAATGGCTCCATGACCCCCCGCAGTAACACGCCTACAGAGAGCGATGCTCGGAAGCCAATCGCAAAAATAGACACCACAGCGATCACCGTTAATGTCAAATAGCTTGTGTCGAAATGGAGAAGGGATTGAACCTGGTACAAGTCCATTTTAGGCAGGGGGGTGATCCATTTTCCACATCAGTGATGTTTGTTATTTTGGATTTCTTTTGTTGCGACCTGTTGGCTGTTACTATATTCACGGGATGTATAGCGTGCACTGAATAAATACAGCTGGATAAAAAAACTGTGTCTGTCCTCATTTCATGCTTCAAAGCAACACAATGTGATTATTTTTAAAGGGGGGTGATTCTTTTCTATAGCCACTGTATATGTATAATCACATTAAAGGAATAGTTCATGTAAAAATGAATATTTACTGACCCTCAGCTCATCCAAGACAGATTAGGTGAAATTTAGCATCACATCACTTGCTCACCAATGGATCCTCTGCAGTGAATGGGTGCCGTCAGATTGAGAGTCCAAACAGCCGATAAAAACATCACAATAATCCACAACTAATCCACACGACTCCAGTCCATCAATTGACATCTTGTGAAGTGAACGCAAGCCCCCCCGAAAGAAATAATGTCAAATTTCCCCAAATCTGTTCTGATGAAGAAACAAACTCATCTACATCTTGGATGGCCTGAGAGTGTGGAAATGTTCAGAAATTGTATTTGAGAAAACTATTACATTAAGATTTAGGTAATAACATTACCTAAATTAGAGATTCTATTGGCTGACAAGTTAAGAACAAGAAGTCTTCGTAGAGATGAAAGAGGCCCCAGATTTGTGATGTTATTTCCAGAGAGGTCCAGCCTCTCCAGGTTTATACACTCTCCTATACATCCAAGGTCATAAATTCCTGCAAAAAACACATGCAAGATTGTGTTTTTGTGTATTTTGACAATGTATTCTGCAGACACTAAATTCGGTATCGTCTTACCTAAATTCCTTAGTTTCTGAAACATAATGGACTCCAAATCAAACTCCCCGGTGCGGGACTTCAGAAGCACAGTGGTGATCTTTGCACATTCTGTTTCTGGAATATGAGGAGAAAGTGTGTGATTACAATTTAAGCAGCAGTTTTTTGATTGAGTGAGTCTGTAGAGTATTAAAGTTCTTTCTGGTCTGTTCAGTATTTTCTGTGGGGAGATTATAAATGTGGTTCAAAGGTTCAAATGGTGATTACAGTATTAATCACGCTTTATGTGTCGCTTTTCTTGAATTTTCTTGGTTTAATTGAATGGCCAGCAAATATTCTTTTTTTATTCAAACATTTTTATCATTATATTATAACAACATCTTTGTGTCCTTCCATATTTGTTGTTTCTTCTTCTTTTTTTAACTTTAATAAAGTAAAATAAATAAACTAATTACCTAAATAAATAAATTAACTAATTAATGCAGATTGAACGTTGGGGACCAATGGAAAATTTATATTTAAATGTAATAATCACAGCCAAATAATGTACAGTTTACCTTTAGTGGCTGATTATTTTTATTTTTTTATGTAAAGAAATAGTACAAAAAAAAAAAAAAAAAACTTTTCAGTTATATTACTACAGACTATACGACTGCCAAACCCTGCATTTTGTTAAAAATAAAACTCTAAATAATATTATTAAACAAGAGATACGTTATTTATAAATCTTTTGTGAAACCTTTTGACAACATTTTGATCATAAACATATGTAACACATCCATGAATTAGTTTAAACTCTGCAAACAGCTGCTTATATGGGTCAATGTTAAGTATCATTATAAAAACTAAAACTGTTTAAAAAAGTTTTTTGGTGCTATGAAAAACTAAATAATCTTTTTAAAAAAGATGAAAAACAACAAAACTAGACTGTTCCTCTGGCTACTATGAAAAGAAGCTAAATCATAAAATTACTAACGAAAAAGAAACAAAACGAATGCATAATAATTATAATAAAAAAATAAATTAAAACCCTAAATAGTAAAATTTTAAAAAAATTACTAAAGCAAATAACAAAATGACTAAAAATGAACTACTATTGAATTAAATGAAAACTAAACATAAAAAATAAAAGCCAATTCAAAATATTAATAGAAACTACAATAGTATACATATAATAATAATAATAATAAAACAACAACACTGTTATGGGATTGGTTTCTTATAATCTGCTCTTCTAAAAAGGTGCAGAATTACACAAAAAACAACAATCTTACCACCTAACTCAATTACCTTGGATAATACAAATCTTTTCAAAAATGGCAACACGCACTGCCCCCACTTGAAGGAGTTTTGCAAACTAAATTAAAATAGCTGAGATTACGTGGATACACTAAAAGTTATCGCAGACAACAGTTGGTTTAATCAACGGAACCAAAGCGTGTGTTTAATGAACCAAAGTACGGCGCAACAAGCGATAGTTATGCCCTAAAAAGGAGACCGTTTTACCGATATAATAATGCAAGACTACATTTAATAGGCTGCCAAACAAAATAAATATCCTTCAAAATAAAAACACAAGCCATTTTAATCACAGAAGTATGTTTGTGAATCAGCACCACAGTGTGTGGACAGCTACTGCTGCTAGCACGGGCTAACGTTACAGCACTGCTTTATCAACTAACTCACCATTGTCCTTTTCCCTCTTCAAGTCCATCGTCGCTCAGCTTTATGCAGTCATTCGCAGATTACAGCATGGGATGGATGTTTTGTTAATAAACGCTGGTGGGCATGTACAGTATGCCGTACAGGCGGCAGATCAAAGCGGGTGTGACTGTTAGCTCTGCGGCTAGCCTCACTGTAGCATCTGCTCTAGATACTCGTGGGTTTAATGCGGGCATTATTTGCCCCCCTGCTGTTTCACTGTTCCGATGTTTTTATTCATTTCGAGCGTTCTGTTGGTTTAATTAACGCCTGGATAAATGAATTATTTAAAGTTCAGCCCAGCCGGAAGTTACCCTTCCTGTGCTTTTGTGTGATTACAGTGGTTACTAGGATGTTGTCATGGAAACAGAGGCAAGAATGCAGAACTTAGAATTTTTGTCATGTAAAGTTTGTTTTATAAATGGACTTAGCGTAGAAAGTACACTAAAATTCTCTAAAAAGCGAAATATTAGGCCTATGCCGGTATTTTTTTGACTTGGTGTTAAAAAGACAATTTCTTTATTGGCATCGATGATTCATTGAAGAAACGCCATTCATGTTTTTATCTAATTATTAATATAACTTTAGTTTATACAGTATAATAAAAAGAAAAAACTGTTTAAAAAAGTGTTTATGCATTCATTTGTTTATATCTATATCTATCTATCTATCTATCATCTATCTATCTATCTATCTATCTATCTATCTATCTATCATCTATCTATCTATCTATCTATCTATCTATCTATCATCTATCTATCTATCTATCTATCTACTATCTATCCTATCTATCATCTATCTATCTATCTATCTATCTATCTATCTATCATCTATCTATCATCAATCTATCTATCTATCATCTATCTATCATCCATGCATCCTCCTCCATCCCATCCCTACCATCTATCATCTATCGTCTATATATCTATCGTCTATCTATATCTATCTGTCTATCATCTATCATCTATCTTCTATCTATCTATCGACATCTATCTATCTATCTATGCTATCTATCTATCATACTATCATCTATCTCTCTATCTAGTCCCCTATCTATCATCTTCATCTATCTATCACTATCTATCTATCTACTCCCTATCTTCACAAGCCTAGCTATCCATCTATCATCATCCATCCATCCATCCATCATCCATCCTCCATCATCCATCATCCATCCATCCATCATCCATCATCCATCATCTATCTATCTATCTATCTATCTATCTATCTATCTATCTTCCGTCTGATTATATCTATCTATCTATCATCTATCTCATATCTATCTATCTCATATCCATCCATCTATCTCATATCCATCTATCTCATATCTATCTATCTCATCCACCGATCCGTCATCCAGCCATCCATCCATCCAATCCATCTATCATTTTATCTATCTATCTATCTATCTCTCTAGCTATCTATCTATCTATCTATCTATCTTACTATCTATCTATCTATCTATCTATCTCTAGCTGTCTGTCTGTCTGTCTATCATCACCTATCTATCACTATTCATCTCTATCTCCTCGATCATATAGTCTATCTATCTATTTATCTATCATCTATCTATCATCTATCGATCCATATATCTATCTATCATCATCTATCTATCATCTATCTTCTATCTATCATCTCTCTATCTATCTATATATCTGTCTGTCATCTATCTGTCTGTCTATCTATCTACAGTATCTATCTATCATCCATCCATCCATCCACCATCCATCCTCCATCCATCCATCCTCCATCAGCTATTACTATCTCGCTTCCATCCATCCTCCCCCATCCATCTCCATCCATCCATCCATCCATCCATCTATCATCTGTCTATCTGTCTATCTATCTATCTAACTAACTATCGAGCTATCTATCTATCTATCTATCTATTATCTTCATCCATCCTCCATCCCTCCATCCATCCTCCCTCCATCCCTCCATCCATCCATCCATCCATCCTCCTCTATCTATCTAGCCTATCTATCTATCTATCTTCATCTATCTATCTATCATCTATCGAGCGATCTATTATATTCCATCATCATCTATCTCATCTATCTATCAGCCACCTTATCATCTTCCTCTATCATCCTCCATCTATCATACACATCCATTATCATCTATCTATCGATCTATATCTATCTATCTATCTATCTATCTACTATCCATCTATCTATCATCTATCAGCTATCTATCTAGCTATCTATCTAGCTAGCTATCTCTATCTATCATATACTATCAACCCCCCCCACACTTCTTCTATCATCTATCACTATCTATCATCCATCCATCCATCCATCCTCCATCCTCCATCTATCCTCTGTCTGCCTATCTATCTATCTATCTAGCTATCTAGCTATTATCATCCATCCATCCATCCTCCATCCATCCATCCCTCTATCTCTCTATCTATCTATCTATCTATCTATCGATCGATCTATCTATCATCAATCTATCGATCTATCTAGCTATCTATCGATCTCTATCCATCCTCCATCCATCCATCCCAGCAAAAAAAAAAAAAAAAAAAAAACAGCATCCTCCATCCATCCATCTATCATCGATCGATCTAGCATCTATCTATCTACTATCTATCTACGATCTATCTATCTATCATTACCTATCATCCATCCATCCATCCATACCATCCATCCTCTATCACTACTATCACTATCTACTATCTATCTATCTCTCTATCATCTATCTATCGACTATCTATCTATCATCTACTATCATCATCTATCTATCCTAGTCATCTATCTATCATCTATCGATCTACGATCACCATCCATTCCATCCATCCAGCCATCTATCCCTCTATCCATGCTATCTCTCATCTACTATCGATCTATAACTATCTATCTATCTGTCTGTATGTCTATCTATCATATATCTATCTATCATATATCTATCATCTATCTATCATCTATAATCTATCTATCTTATCTCTATCTATCTATCTAGCTACTAACATCTACAACTCATCTATCGATCTATATATCATCTAGCTTCAGCTGCTGCTATCTAGTCTATCATATTCTAGCAACATCTATCTATCTATCTATCTAGCAGCTATCATCCTCGATCATCCATCACATCCCTCCCCATCCACTATCTCTATCTTCCATCTAGCCAGTCTACCATCTATCATCCATACCATCCATCCATCCATCCCATTCTATCTATCTATCTATCATCTTCCATCCATCCATCCATACATCCATCCATCCATCCCTCCACCATCCATCCATCATCTATCGATCTATCTATATAGTCTATCTATCTATCTATCTATCTACTATCTATCCAGCTATCATCATCCTATCTATCTAGCATCTATCTATCAGCTATCTATCTACTACTATCTATCATCCCTCCATCTATCTATCTATCTTCTGTCTGTCCGTCCGTCCGTCCGTCTGTCCATCCATCTATCATCTATCTATCTATCTATCTCATCTATCTATCTATCTATCATCTACCATCTATCATCTATCTATCATCTATCATATATCTATCTCTCTATCTATCTATCATCCATCCATCCATCATCCATCCATCCAGCCATCCATCCATCCATCCATCATCCATCCATCCATCCATCTTCTATCTATCTACTATCTATCTACTATCTATCTATCTATCTATCTATCTAATCCTCCATCCATCTATCTATCTCTATCCATCTATCATCTATCTATCTATCCTCCTCCTCCTCCTCCATCCATCCATCCATCCTCATCCACCATCTCCTCATCGATCTATCTATCTATCTACTATCTACTATCTTAGCATCCATCTCTCATCTAGCATCTATCGATCTACATCTATCCTCTGTCTATCTATCTCTCTCATCATCCCTCATCTATCATCTATCTATCTATCATCCATCCATCTATCTATCTATCTATCTGTCTATCTATCGATCTATCTATCTATCCATCTATCTATCCATCTATCTACCCCGCATCCATCCTAGCTCTCTATCCAGCTATCCTCCTCTCATCATCATCGATCTATCTATCTTCCAGCTACTATCCATCATCCATCTATCTACCATCATCTATCATCTATCTATCTCTATCTATCTATCATCTATCTACTATCTATCTATCTATCTTCGATCTATCTAGCATCCATCCATCTATCATCTATCCATCTATCTATCATCCATCCATCTATCTATCTATCTATCATCCATCCTCCCATCCATCTATCATCTATCCGCCGTCCGTCCGTCCATCCCTCCATCCATCCATCCATCATCCATCAACCATCCTCCATCCATCCATCCATCCTCTTCCACCCTCTATCCATCCATCTATCTATCACTATCTATCTTCGACCTCTCTTCCATCTTCTATCATCTATCTATCCTATCTATCTATCTTCATCCATCCATCATCCACTCATCATCTATCCGTCCGTCGTCTGTCCGTCCATCCCCATCCTCCATCTCCATCCATCCATCCATCATCCCTCCATCCATCCATCCATCTATCATCTCTCCATCCATCCATCCATCATCTATCCATCCATCCACCCATCCATCCATCCATCCATCTATCCATCATCCATCCTCCATCCATCCATCCATCCATCCATCCATCCATCCATCCATCCATCTATCCATCTATCATCTAGCCATTCATCCATCCATCCATCCATCATATATCTATCTATCCATCTATCTATCCATCCATCTATCTATCTATCTATCACTCTATCTATCTACTATCTATCTATCTGTCTATCTATCTATCTATCTATCTCTTTTCTATCTATCTATCTTTCTATCTATTATCTATCTATCTATCTATTGTCTATTTATCTATCTATCTATCTAGCTATCTAGCTATCTATCTATCTATCTATTCTATCTATCTATCTATCTATTATCTACATCTGTCCGTCCGTCCTTCCATCCGTCTGTCTAGCGATCTATCTATCTATCTATCTATCTATCTATCAAAAAAAATTCTATCTTCTATCTACTGTCCTACTATCATCCTGTCCGTCCGTCCGTCCTCCGTCCATCCGTCCAATATCTATCTATCTATCTATCCATTCATCCATCCATCCATCCATCCTCCATCATCTATCTCTCTATCTATCGATCTATCGATCGATCATCTATCTATCTATCTATCTATCTAGCCATCCATATCTATCCATCCATCCAGCCATCTATCTATCATCTATCTATCCATCATCTATCTATCTATCCATCTATCCTCTATCATCTATCTATCTATCTATCAATCAATCTATCTATTCTCTATCTAGCTCTCTATCTATCTACTATCTATCTATCACTGTCCTCCGTCCGTCCGTCCTCCGCCATCCTCGTCTATCTATCTATCTCTCTATCTATCTATCATCTATTTATCTATCTATCTATCTATCTATCTATCTATCTATCTATCGATCATCTATCTATCTATCTGTCATCTATCTATCTATCTATCATCTACTATCTACATCTATCTCTCTATCTATCTATCTATCTATCTATCTATCTATCTATTCGTTCTATCTATACTGTCTGTCTGTCTGTCGTCTGTCTGTCTGTCTGTCTGTCTGTCTTTCTGTCTGTCTGTCTGTCTGTCTGTTTATATCTATCTGTCTGTCTGTCTGTCTGTCCTGCTATCCTTTCTATCTATCTATCTATCTATCTATCTATCTATCTACTAGTTTATCTTCTAGCATCTGTCCGTCCGTCCTCCGTCTGTCTATCTATCATCTATCTATCATCTATCTATCTATGTATCTATATCTATCTATCTATCTATCTATCTATCTATCTATCTATCAATCTTCAGTCCGTCCGCCGTCTGTCCGTCCACTCCCATATATCTCTCTATCTATCTTCCATTCATCCATCCATCCTCCATCATCCA
Organism: Sinocyclocheilus anophthalmus; assembly: GCA_018155175.1. NCBI lineage: Eukaryota > Metazoa > Chordata > Actinopteri > Cypriniformes > Cyprinidae > Sinocyclocheilus > Sinocyclocheilus anophthalmus. The sequence continues at coordinate 176,341 of JADLZN010002902.1, forward strand.
TCATCCATCATCTATCATCTAGCTATCTATCTATCTATCTATCTATCTACATCTAGTCCGTCCGCCGTCCGTCCGTCCATCCTCCATCCCTATTATCTATCTATCGGACTATCTCTCTATCTATCTATCTATCTATCTATCTATCTATCTATCTTCTGTCTATCTATCTATCCATCTGTCTATCCATATATCCATCCATCCATCCATCCATCCCTCCTCCATCCATCCATCCATCCATCCAACATCCATCCATCCATCCATCCATCCACCTATCCATCTATCCATCTATCTATCCTATTTATCTCTCTCTCTCTCCTCTCTCTCTCCTCTCTCTCTCTCTCAATTTCAATTAAAATTATCTTAAATTCTTTATAGGCTCTTGAGAGTGGAAAGTCGCATTTAGTTCTTAACATTTATATTTGAGGAAGTTGTATTTGTGTTTAAAATTTTAGTATTTTATTAGATAATTCCGCAAAAATAATTTAAATATACTGCGAGGCTATTATAAAAAAACTGTACTGGTCATAGTACTTTCATGGTATTAATGACTTTTGATATTTGCGTATATTAAAAGGAATAGTCTATCCTGTTTTCAATGGGTTCAATGCTGCCCCCCGGCGGTGTGAAGTGTTCAAATCGTTTCTAGAATCGTTTTCATTGACATCAGTCAGTGAGAGCGGAACAGCGACAGGTACGCGTATGTGGCGAGTATTGACGACAACAAGTGTAACGTTTCTTTGCTGGTTAAAGTATTTATGGAAGTGCGCCTTTACACCACAGCATGCTACGTCTGGAACGGACTGACAAGTTCATGCGCCTCCCAATTTCTCGCTGCAACCCGTGACATCAATGCCTAGAACAGAGAAGCCAATTGATCATCTGCACGATAGGAAAATACTCGACAAGATGGTAATAAGCAAACGATATTTACTGATGAACAGCTAGATGCCTATCAGTAAGAGACTCTCTAGTCCTCAGCGTTATTTACAGACGAAAATGAAGAAGCAACAAAATCAAGTTTTGGGTTAAAGAATGAACCGATGTGTGGGTTTTTGACTTTTCTGTTCTTTCTTCATAGTACAAGTGTCATTCTTACAGAAACGCTTATATAGCGGACTGCTTCTCTCTCTCTCGCTCTCTCTCTCTCTATATATATATTGCCTGCGGCATACAAGCGACTTTGTGTATATTATTTGCTCACTGTGTGAATCCTAAGGTCTGAGCACGGAGTCATATCTGAGGACACCTGATCATATGAGATGAGAACATGTGAGAAGGTCTTGCTTTTGTCTTCCGTAACAGCAGTCTGTCATGCTTTGGCGAAATATCATCTCAGTCTAAGGACCCAGTGAGACTTAAATATTAATACCAGTCTAAGCAGATACTCAGAAACCTCATTGTGATTAGTCAGCTGTTGTACTTTCTGATAGCTTTCCTTCTAGCTGTATAATCCTGTTTTAAATATATATATAATATATATATATCTATATATATAATTCTATATATATATATGGAAGATCGTATGTTATGTGAACTGTTTTATTGAGTCAGATATTAATGAAATTTGAATAGTAGGCTTCTGAGTTTCCCACTTGCCAGTCAACAAAGTGCATTATGAAGATCAATGACTGTTAGCAACAATGTCCTCCTCTCCTTGTGCTCTTAATCCCTGGTTGGACGACCTGATAAGTGGAGCTTGGCCATTGGTGGTGGACTCATTCCTTTACAGCAGCCAAGTCTTATCACTCATTCCCTCTTGGCTGTAAAACCTAATCAGGCTATTGGGCAGAATCAGGCACGTGCACAGTAGGTCTCAACCTGTGCAGAGCACAGCCCTGGTTTTGTGTCCTTACACTCCGAAGTGCCCTTTTTTTATTCTTCAATAAATCAATGCTATTGGTCACCCTTTATGTTTGTCTGTCTGTTTTACAAATATATTTAGTGAATGAAAGGTATTAAAAAGAGTTTGTGACTCAGTCTTGTTGGATCCGCTCAAACTGTCAGTCAAACGTCATAACTCCACCCCCTGTCTTGACTTTACTGAGTTCAGTGAACTGAAGTTCCACAGCAGAGTAGCTGAACGTCTTGCAAGGGTAAATAAATATATTCTTGTTTGTATAAGTACAGCGTTGTCTTTACACAAGGAACACTAGTATGTCTAAGGCTCATGTTTTATGCATTTGAGGTCTAAGACCGGCCCTGCGGAGAGAGGGCATTTGCCATCTAAATTAATCATAGCCAATAGCCTACACTTAAACAGCCAGTGCATACAGTAGCATTTCATCTTTTATAAAAATGACATTTTGGCCAAACGTATTTACAACAGGAAAAACTGAGCGCCCACATACAACAAACTTTGTAACCTGTTGATCAAAACGTAATGTGATGCTGCCGTTTTAATGATGGACAAGTTGCACATTTGCACACACATTCGCTGGTCAAAAGCCCGGCCATAACTTCATTTGAAGTTTGACACAAAGCAACTGAGTGTTCCTCGTCAGCTAGGTAAAATATATTTCTAAGAAAATTCTTCTTTGATTTATGATGGCTATCTGCTGATTCACTTAATGTATTAACATTTAATCATATTATATATGGTCACACTCACAGCATGGTTAATGTTTACGATGTTAATATGCATGTATTTGCTAGCTAGCTAATTTTTGAATGTAGTCTCCGTTTATCATTAAGATGTGACCAGTAAAAAAAGGGAGGGTGCCCTTTTTCAGTTTCAGCACATGCCCCACAAAAGGTCTGTGCACGGCCCTGGGCAGAATATTGTAGAAAATTTAGATACCTTTTTAAGGCAAACAAAATGTGCCTCGGAAAAAGTATTTATTAGGGTTTGCCACTATGTCTTAATATATAGTTCATACAAAAATTTTAATTTAGTCATAGTTTCCCGTTTTCATTTGATTCAGTTCAGAATTATTTTTGGTATATTTCAGTTATATGTTCAATTTTTTTTTTTACATATCAAAGAAATTCTCTTAACTAATTCTGTAATTATACAGTACAGTGTTTCAAATGGATTCAAGCTCATCTTTTCGTGAATTAATCATTAAAAGAACCAGCTCATAAGAATTGTTAATTTCAGAAATTGGTTACACTGGTCTTGCTGTAGCTATAGTTTTTCATTTTACTGAAAATAAGCTGGTTCTTTAGAGTTGTTTGTTCATGAATTGGAATACACTGGTCCTGCTGGATGTTTTCGGTTTACTAAAAAGAACTGGTTCATCAGAGTCGTTTGTTCAGGAATCAAAATATATCGTGTTTCTGATTCACTAAAAAGAACTGTCTCAAAAGTGCCATTTGTTCGTGACTCAGAATACACTGGCCGCGATGTATGTTACTGATTACTAAAAAGTGTCTGCTTTAATAGTGTAATTTGTTTGTGAATCAGACTACTATGGTTGCTTTGTCTGTTTTTGAGAACTGGTTCATTTGTTTGTCAATCAGAATATACTGATCACGTTGTATTTTTGTTTTTGCATGCAGCCTGCCAGGACAACTCTAATACAAGGATGTTTCGTACCATTATTTCACAGTACAGTCTTTTTATTCCATCCTGTTCAATACAGACTGCAAATTCACATTCATAACTCAAGCAAAATATGATTTATTTTCCCGTGAGGCTGAAGATTCAATCATCGCAGTGGTGACATAGTTTCTTTCCACCCCTACCAAAATTAAAAGAAATCAACCATAGAAGTACCATAAAATATGACCATACAAATATTTGTAGCGTGCAGGACTATTAAGTACATTTGATTTGTAACAACGCAACACAGCAGTGAGAAGTATTTTAGTAAATGCCAGCTGCTCTCGTACCTTTATATTATGTCTCTATGACGTGATTATAAGAAGTTATGAAGAAGCCATTTCTTTCTCCGGGCATGTAATGTCATTATTAGATATGTGGGCTTACGTTTCTGGTAATAATTTAACACCGGGTCGTCTATCCTTTGTGCTAATAACTCACAGCTGTGGCCTTACCTCACATTTCACAGATTCAAGCCTCAATATTTCAAATTAATGAGCAATTAACAGTACTCAAAGGCTAGTGCGCGTAAATCACAGAACGGTCTTCCGAGCTGCTCCTCTGATTTGGGGGATGGGCTTTTTTTAGCATATAGCTGGCTGGGTGTTTGGGTAAACATCATAAAAGAGAGCTTAATCATTACTTAATAAAACCGTCGGCTCAGGTTGGCACCGCTACAGTGAGCGCAGAGAGGTAAGAAAGGAGCCACAGATCTGGGAACAGTATTATAATGGGTTTTTAGGCGATTCGTGCTACAGTGGGCCGACAGCTGTTGTTGTTTCCTGCGGTCATTTTGCCAGGCCTCATTTGGCGTGTTGTTTTTTGTGACTGGTAACACTTATCAAACACAGTGAAACCTAAGAGGCATTGTGTGCTAATACAAAAAGCTGTCAAGGAGCTCAGGTGTTGATCCACGTGCAGTCATGCAGTGTGAATGTAAAACTGTTGCTTAACATGTCAGAGATGTGCCCTAACAAGTAAACATGAATTGGTTCACCGACACATTATTTCCTGTGCTTTTATTATTCTTAGAATGTAAAATAGAATAACTCAAATGTGCTTTACACTACCTTTTTTCTAAGTTTGGGTCAGTAAGATTATAATTTATCTCATTCTTAATTTATTAAGAATTTGAAAGTAAGAAATTAAGACTTTAATTCAACAAGGACACTTTAAATTAAACAAAAGTGACAGTAAAGATGTATATATAATATTACAAAAGATTTCAGAGATTATTTTATTTCAAATAAATGCTGTTCTTTTCTGTTCATCAAAGAATCCTAAAAAAATGTATCACAGTTTCCACAAAAAATATAGTAAGCAGTGCAACTGTTTTCATCATTGATAATAATAAGAAATGTTTCCTGAACACCAAAATACAGTATTAGAATGAATTCTGAAGGATCATATGACACTGAATACTGGAGTAATGTATTCTGAATAAATTTAATAAAAAAAATTATGATATTAAAATAGAAATGTAAACTCATTAAATTGTGATGTTTCACAATATTACTGTTTTTTTTTATTTTTGATCAAATAAATGCAGCGTTAGTGAGCAGAAGAGACTACTTTCAAAAACATAAAAAATCTTACTACTCAACCTTTGAATGGTAGTGCAAATTTAAAAATAATTTTCCTCTTTTTTTTCCTGTGGACATAAAAAAAATAATAAATCAGACCAAATCTGTTTTTTGTTTTTTTTCAACATTAAGCCAAATTGTCCTAAATTAAGCCAAAACTCCTGTCAGATATCACTAAAATAGGTAAGTTTGCTTAAAAAAAATTAAGGTAGCACTTTATTTTAAGGTGTCCTTGTTACCTATGTTACATGTACTTACTATTATAATAACAATTAATTTAGCATAATTACATGCAACCCTACGCCAAACCCTAATCCTAACCCTACATGTAGATGTACATGTAGTTAATTAATATTACTCAGTACTTAAATATATAATTAGACTGTAACAAGAACACCTTAAAATAAAGTATAACCAAAATTAACATTTGTTTTAGAAATTATGCTTGGGGTTTAAGTCAGATGTTGTTAAAATTAATTTCATTAATACATTAATTTGTATTATAAAATGTCAGTTATGCTTTATGTGTGTTCAGAGAAGTAATTTTCTTTTCTTTTTCGTCTTAGGACTGCACCTTCTTTACCCGCAAGGAAATTCTTCGGTGAGTATAGACTTTTTTAGCATTTTCTGAGCTTATTTTGGTAAATAATTCTGTAGAATTCAGCAGAATTAATTTAAACATGGTATAATGTGTTAATTGAAAGTCCAATATGAATATGAAAACTCTTTCATGATCAGTGTGGGCAAAATCGTTTAGCGAACTATCCCTTTTGCAGCTATTGTGTTATGGTTTTGTGTGTTCTACCAGTTCATTCAACTCTGCTGCACTCCACTGGCTCTTACTAACCTTGTCTAAGATCTATAAATCTCTCTCGCCCCATTCATACAACTCATTTTCCCCCTGTCAGCAGTTCAGCTCCAGTGATATTCATCCATGCTCATTCATACAGGCCAGTCTGCTTTTAACACTCCGCTGGCTTCATTAGTATTCCATTCACAGGCAGTGCACCATTTGTTTGAGTGAAATTCATACGGTTGCTCAGATGAGACCTGAGATCTAATAAAGAGAACCTGACCATTATAAAGGTTCTTTTTATGGGAATTGTACTTTATGTGAGCCACCATTTATGCAAATTTAGGAGCAGTCGAGCTCTAAACTCAAATCTAAAGCTCTGTTCCAAAGCCTACCTTGCTGTCTACATAGGCAGCTGCCTTCTAAGGAACCTCATAAGTGAGTGATTTGGAAGACTTCACATCAGCAGCAAGACAGATATTGGATAAAACTTGGGTAGTCCACTTTTTTCTCGACTTTGTCATCTGGAACATATGGAGCCCCGCACATGACATGCAGGAGGAAAAAAAAGTTAATTGTGCACATGATTTACTAATTCGCTCCCTCGTTTTACTAAATTGTGCGCACAATTTACTATTGACTAATTATTTACTACCACGATTTACGCTCAATATAATAATTTGTGCACTCGTTTTAAGTAGATCATGTGCACAAAATCATAATTCGTTTTACTCCGTCTGTATTTCATAAACCGATGATATGCCTCTAAACTTAAAATGATTTCAGTGCAACGCTGCATGGCTTTGGAATGTCTCTTATAACTCATTCCAACTCCCAAACTAAAAAAACCAATTAAAAGTGTCTCTGTCCATAACAAATATCAACAGCGCAGACGCACGGTTTATGAGGAAGTAGAACTATGGAATTACTTTTGTGCCAATAAAAATGAATGTATTTTTTTTTTCAAGAAACTTATGAAAATATAAATTTAAACTGAATAAAATGTCTTTGAAACTAAAAAAATACCTATATAAATAATCTTTGACTTCGTTTTTTAATACACTGCATGTTTTGCTAACTGTTTTCTCCACTTTTTTTCGCTGATCAGTACTTACAAATGCGCTTCCAGAGTTTTCATTTACGCTCCCATTCTGGCACAATTCTTCTTGTGTCCCAAAGTTTTAAAGGGTTAGTTATTCAAACAATGAAACACAATTCTGTCATTAATTACTCACCCTCGTGTTTTTCGAAACCCGTAAGACCTTCGTTCATATTTGGAGCACAAATTAAGATATTTTTGATTGAAATATGAGGGCTCTCTGACCCTCTTATAGACAGCAAGGTAACTACCACGTTAAAGGTCCAGAAAAGTACATAGGATGATCAACAAAGTAGTTCGTGTGACATCAGTGGCTCAACGAAGTTACGAAGCTACGAGATTCTTTTTGTGCAAAGAAAACAAAAACTACGATGTATCCCTTTTTGTCTATGCTGGTCACTTTGACGAGCGTTCATGGAACAGTATCATGACCGAACGTTCTCCCTTGTGGCGCGGCTGCTGGGCCCAGTCGCGCGTGATGACGTCATTACAAAAATACAAAATGTACAGAAAGTATCAGGCACAACTAAACAAATAAATAACTACAAAATGGAATAAGGTAATAACTATATTTCATTTTGAAGTTGATCACAAAAATAACTACAGAAACTGTTGTTTCATTGACAATGTGACAGTTAAAAAAATATTGATTTAAAATGTAATGTACCATTTTTTCCACTGCTTTCTCTTGCCTAATAGCGATATGGTAATAAATAATGGTATTTGTTAAGATTCTCTCAAAAGAGAAAACGTCCCCCCCATTCTCTCCTTGATCCCCGGAGCTTCTCTCCTCTGTCTCTCTCTGGAGTTTGCTATCTTCCCTGAGTAGCTCCACCAGCTCACCACTCACTCCCTCACCTGTCCCAGGACACTTGCACATCCTAAGGCAGACAAAATAACCATAGGAATCAGCAAACATTGACAAAGTCAGTCATATAAAACAAATTATTATATTGAGACCACGATTTACTTAAAACGAGGGAACAAATTATTATATCAAATGCACAATTCATATAAAACACAAATTTCGCTAAGCTAACAGTGTGCTACCTGCAAATATTGGGTAAAATTGTCCGTTTTTAATCAGATTGAACTTTTTGTCGCTAGTTTTCAGTCTTGAATAAAAATATAAATCAAATATGTGTTAAATGTAATTATATTTTTGTCATGTTCAGTTCTACATAGGCAGCAACTCATGATTGATTTCTGTTTGAATTAGCATGTAGCTACGCTAACATTGGGATTTTAATGACATTTTTAATGAGATTGAACTTTTTATTGCTACTTTTCAGTACTGAATAATATATAGATCATATATATGTAGATTCAGCTCACAACTTATTTTAACTGTTTGACATTAGCATGTAGCTAAGCTAACAGTGTGATTCTATAGCAAGCATGTACATAGTACAAATACATGGTACACAAATAATGGTTAAAATAGACCATTTTTAACAAGATTGAACTTTTTATCTTTGCAATATTTTTCAGTATTAAATCAAATGTAACTATAGCCAACTTTTTTCTTGATTTGGTTGTTTGGAACGCTCTATATAAACAGATCTAAGCTAACAGTGTGTTATTCATAAAAATATTTGTTAAAATAGTCCATTTTGAATGAGATTGAACATGTTATTGGCATTTTTCAGTATTCGGCTCACGATTGATTTCAGCTGTTTGATATTAGCATGTAGCTAATCTAACATGTGATAGCAAACATAAAAATACATAGTATACATATTAAGTAAAATCATTTTTAATTATCTCTTTTAAAGAGTTCTCAAAATACATATTTGATTAATAGCATATGATATCCTGTTTTCTACCAACAACCCAACCCTCAGGAAGAGTTTTGAATCAGAAGCCAGTGTTCTTTGGCGAGAATCATTTGTCCTGCTAAACAAGGGAGAGAGCGATTACATCCCATCCAGCCGTGATTTACAGTCTCGCTCTGTCTGCAACAATGTGATTTCTTTCTTGCTTTTTTGTGGCTCTATCAGAATCTCTCCCTGACAGGCCATGCAGCACGCAACAAAGCGTGTAATTGTCTTTAGCCACCAACACGACATTGCCTCGGTTGTAAGCCGTTGGTATATACATAGCGCTGTTCTATTGGCCTACTGCAGCAGCGATCATTGTAGCTGTACTAATCGGCTTTCAATCAGAAAGGTTTGTTCATACAATTAATCAGCATGAGCTTCAGGCTAAAACTAGAGTCCATCACTCAATTTCTCTGCCAGCCTCAATTAGACAACATGGCTGCCCTCCAAAACCAGAATTTTGTGTACATATCTTGTAAGTTCTGATCGTTTTTGAATAAAATAATATATAGCATATATAAATCTTTGTTTATCTTGTTAAATAATATGTAATTATAATTATTTTGCATATAAACAAAGAAAACAATGGCAACAGGATAGTTAAACAGTAGATTAAAATGCTTCATTGCACAGCGACTGCAGTGAGCACACACATCATAGTTACAATGTGCATCAATCAAATATGATATATTTCTTTTACTATTAAATAGTCTTATCATGTTGTTTATGGGGCAGGTTTTATGTCACCATGGCCGCTGAATTTGTATCGAATGGAATTATTGTTCATAAGTTGCAGCAACTGTAGCATGATCTGAATTACAATTAGAGACTGTTCACACAGAACATGTTTTTGTCTTCCATTGCGCTTCTTTTCCAATGTTTTTAAAACAGTAAACATATGCTAGATGGACGTGTTTGTCCATTGCGCTTGCGTCTCACATCTTTTGCAGCATCTCGCATTAAAACGGCATTCTACACATGCAGAAATCAATTTTTTATAGCTATATGTGCATAAAGTGGCATCACATATGCATTTTTATTTGTTTGACACTAATATGTACAATATTAACATAGTCCACAATGTAAATAAATACTTTAGAGCTGTAAAAATCTTTTTGAATCCTCTGATGACTGATTGGAACTGGAATTGAAGAAATTGAGACATTTTCTAGAAACTTTCCAGATTTAATGCTTATCATGTCAAATTAGTTATGTGCATAAACTGTGTTGAATGAGTGTGATGGCATTAAACATCTAATCTTATTTATCACAAATACAATAAAATCTATATATGTGAATTTTTATATATTTGTACAAGATTTCAAAGTCATATGATAATGTAGAACTTAGATCATACAGAAACATCCAAATTGTATTAATTATTTTCCCCCCCTTCTCTGTTTCATTCATGGTTAAGTTTGGGTCATACATTTTTCTACAATTTCGTCATCTCATAAAAATTAATTTACTACTCAAAGAAACTACTTATAAAGCCATGTTGAAAGTCTGTATGTGAAAGGGTTTGCATTGAGATGCTCATTTACTAGAACACGTAAGAAATCCAAACCTGATCTTATGAGAAAAGAAATTATTTTATGTATTAGCAATTTTGTGTGAATTTGTACAATTTGATTTATACAAATATGTATGATTTATATAAAAATTAATTTTGAAGTTTAAGCCCTAAACCTAACTGTCAGTTGGGGCGTGAGCAGATTGTTAAAAAATTTATAAATAAGATTTCCATTTGAGTTCAATTTGCCAAAAGTGAAATAATTCCGAATCGTCACGAGACAACGTGTGTTGAAATACCTACACATACTAACAAGATCTGAATTGCATTGCTATAACCGGTTCTTACAGTTTTGAGAACGATAAATGAGCTTTGTGTTCCTAAAATGCTTCTAGAATGTTCTTTGATTGCTTGAAACTGAGACTTTCTGTGTAAACACTGTTACCCGCGCTTCTCTCATGGCGTAGGATCGCTTTTCAAACCTTATGAAAGACCTGGAACCCAATCTCTTGATTAGGCACAGACTTGCAAAGTGTCACATCAGGTCTGGTTCATTCCTATCCATGATAACATAAAGAAATAAAGCCTTGTGTTTGTTATTCGACCTGGCTGTTGTCCATTCCCTATGTGCATTAGGTATAAATAAAACAAATGACCTGCTTTCTGTTCTAATAGGATTGACATTGCTCTCGAGTTTCAGGATATGCTGTTAATCGCTGTCGTTTGAAGATCAAGTGTCTACTTTAAGAAATTAAAAGCAGATAGAGGAGAAAGGGGTACAGTGTCAGCTTACAGTCAAACGACCAAATTACGGTAATACAGAAGCCCAACAACAGGCTCTGATTGGCTGAGCTGTAGCTAGTGTACTTTCCCCAGTCTGACTCACGACCAGGACATTTCCAATGCTGTATATACAACTTGCATTTTCTGGCTGTCATAATACTGTATAGGAAATTCAGTAGGTATCTTCGTACTTTGCTGTGTTTTCCTCTCAGTGATTCAGCTTTTAGATTTGATGGAGTTGGTATGAAAGTATCAGTGTTTTGATGTTTAAATGACTGGCTATGACATATTGATTATGGGGAATATGGGTTATCTTTAATCATCAGCAACTCTATGCCACTTGTCCCAACTACGAAGTTTCTCTTGATGTTCCTTGCATGTTTAAAGCTTTCATTACCCAATCCATTCGACCTTCTATTCCAGTATCATCACCATCTTTCACCAAACTATCAGGCTACGCTAATTACATCACTCTCACTTCAACTTAGAGTGTATTATGTTCAATTCAGTGGCCTTTTTGGGGCATTTTGTGTGATGTGAGATTGCTAGATTGGCCAATGACCCCTCATGATGTTTGATATGATTATATTAGATATGATTTAGGATGCTGCGCTGCATCATGTACGAATGATTTACTGCTGTTTTTCTTTTCCATGTCTGTCTGAGTCCCTGGTTGTGGATGTAGCGACAGTTAAATAAGATTTTATTATCATTCTGATAAACAATTTTGGGGATGCTTTTCTATAATGCGGTCTTTAAAAACGTGCATTGCAGGCTTTAAAAAAAACTATAGAATAAGATGAATAATAATCAGAAGAATAAGGTAGATTTTTCACAAATAGAATTCTGTCAGGACCACTATTGTCAAAGATAACTTACAATTAGCATACATTTTAGGTTGGTGGTATGGTTCTGTTTCTGGGCCAACACTCCCGCCATACCTGCAGACCTAGCTTGATAGGAGGCAGGACGAGAGCATAAATAAACCCCCCTTAGGGTACACTGAAACAGAACCAAAATGACTGACTTATTGTAGCCGATATCATCCTGTTCTAAGTGATTCTTTTATATATCAACATAAGTCCGTGGTCTGACTCAAGAAGAAAGATCCAATGGCCCCCCCCAAAAGTCGTGAACTGCCGAGAGGAGGAGCTGGGGATATGGCGGTGGATGTGATAGTCCGAGCCAAAGCGTGATAGCGTCGAAGAATGACTGAAAGGATTTAAAAGGAAGTATGTTGGTGCGGTCATATTCCTATAGGTAGACGTGGATCAGCTGTAGTTGATCGCTGGAGCGAGCTTGGAATAACGTGACATGCCCAGAATAACGCTACGTCACTTACATTTGATGATTTGTTGCTTTTTTGAGGTGTATATACAGTATATATAAACTGTTAACAAGATGTCTCAATCATCTGAATGTACCCAACATTTAAAATTATACAACATTTACTAATATTTCTATTTACTAATTCTGTTTACCATAAATTTAAAGGAATAGTTCATCCAGAAAGAAAAGAAAAATATCTCCACTGAAAAAGTTGTCTTATCTGAATCAGGAGAGAAATATGCACAGATCAAGTAGTTTACAAGTAAAAGCAGTCCAAAACCGTTCTAAACAAATATGTCAGTGGATTTTGATGTGAAAGAACAACAGCGGATGGACTTTTTCACTGTATGAAGCGTTATTAAGGATTATGGACTTGAATGTCTTATGGATTTGTTTCTTACAAACACTTTTTCAGAGTTTCAGAACCTACTTACTTTCCTATTAGTTATGATATTACCCAGTACCCAGAATTGCTTCTCTAAAAGTATTTTGCTAAGATCACATGAGCAGCTGGTGAAGGTCTTCCTGTTGGTCTTCCTGTTGTTGTTTTTTTCTTTGTGGCTGTAATACCCATCTAATAATGAAAAGCCTCAGTTATCATAATGAAACCCATCCTAAGGTCCCCTGGTGACTCATGATGGGTCATGTGACAGTGAACAAGCCTCACCGTGATGTGTAGGTGCCCTTAGGCGAAGAAACATCCTCCTGTCATATCAACATATCAAGTGACCTGATCATTATCACACATAGCCAAGGTGTTGACAAGTTGTTGCCCTTCGAAACTGCAATCAGAGAAACTACAATGAGTTCTCTCGAAGCTCCATATCTGTGGAGACTTCTCATGTATGTGTTGCATGTGGTGGGTTGAAAAAATCTATGTGTTTATTAACTGGGCTGAAGCATGACATAGAGGCTGCATCCATGAAAGGGGTTAATGAGATGTTTAATGCATTACTTTCTAATGGCCATTATAGGCTCTTCGGCTTATTCTTCAGCAATGAACCATTACTGGCTTTTATCTCATGTCCCCAGAGAGCTTTGTAACCCTCTGCTTTCATTACCAATTCACTGGGTGCTTTAATGCACCAGGATGCTTTGAATAAACTGCAACACATTCCACATAAAAATTAGCTTGTTGGCGTTAAACACATGTGTCTCTGGATACCAAATGACTCTGACTCTCTGACTAGCGCTTGTGCTAAGTGGTTGCTAGGGCATTGCCATGTGGTCACAAAGGTGTTTTGAGTGTTTTTGCATGTTGGTTGCTAAGATGTTTTGAATGGTTTGAGTATTGCTGTGTGGTTACTGAGGTGTTCTGATTGGTTTAGACTAGATTGTTGCTATGCAGTATTTAATGTGTTCCGAATGGTTTAGAGTGTTACTGTGAGGTTTCTAAGGTGTTCTGAGTGGTTTAGAGTGTTGATATGCAGTATCTAAGGTGTTCTGAGTGGTTTAGAGTGTTGCTATGCAGTATCTAAGGTGTTCTGAATGGTTTAGAGTGTTGCTATGCAGTATTTAATGTGTTCCGAATGGTTTAGAGTGTTGCTATGCAGTAGCTAAGGTGTTCCGAGTTGTTTAGAGTGTTGTTTTGCAGTAGCTAAGGTCTTCCGAGTGGAAGAATAATAATGTGCATTTGATCAGTTGCTATGCAGTATCTAAGGTGTTCTGAGTGGTTTAGAGTGTTGCTATGCAGTATTTAATGTGTTCTGAATGGTTTAGAGTGTTGCTTTGCAGTATCTAAGGTGTTCTGAATGGTTTAGAGTGTTGCTGTGCAGTATCTAAAGTGTTCTGAATGGTTTAGAGTGTTGCTGTGTGGTTGCTAAGGTCTTCTGAGTGTTTTAGTGTGTTACTATGTGGTTGCTGATGTATTCTTAGTTGCTATGTTGTTGTCAATGTGTTTTGAATGGTTTAGCATGTTGCTGTGTGGTTGTCAAGGTGTTCTGGGCGTTTTAGTGTGTTGTTATAAGTTATCTAAGTTATTCTGAATGGTTTAGGGTGTTTCTGTGTTGTTAAGGTGTCCTAAGTGTTTTAGTGCAAAGCTATGTGGTTGCTGAGGAGTCTTGAGTGGTTTAGAGTGTTGTTATAAGTTATCTAAGTTATTCTGAATGGTTTAGGGTGTTTCTGTGTTGTTAAGGTGTCCTAAGTGTTTTAGTGCAAAGCTATGTGGTTGCTGAGGTGTTTTGAGTGGTTAGGCGTGTTGCTATGTGGATGCTATGTGGTTGTAATAGCATGAATCTCTCCTCACCAAGCCACATTATTTGAGGTATTAGTCATGTACTTTCTTTATGGTGCACTCACGTATATAATGCACAACTTATCTGAATTATGTCTACCACAGCTTGCAAACCTTATTTGCATAAGAACTCCAACTTCCGACAGCTCTTTCAGTGATGTTGTTTTTCATTTCTATAGTGCCAAGCTGCCATCCAGTGTTTCGTAAGTACTTTTAGCTCTTACATAAGATGTGTGAGCCCGGTTTGATTCATGTGGATGGATTGTCCCTCTGCAATGGCACTGAGATTGGTTTGATAACAGGGCCAGTGAGCACGAGAAACAAAATGGACAATCACTGGCAAACCTAATAGAGTCTTGTACTTTATCACCTTCATAAAACACTCTGTTTCTCCTGTTCCCCACATGTACCCACACAATCCGCCAGGCTGTTATGCAAGGTTAGCGTAGCGTTATCGGCAATCGTTATGGATTGGCTTGTATTTCCTTGCATCCTGATTGGATGCCTGTGGTGCAACATGAGATTTGTCTCCTTTCTTGTAACTACGGCTGGTACAAGATACAGTATGTACTGTACAATTGTCAATACCAGAAATATTTCCACAGCCTCTGCTAATAACATGTCTAGCAAAGCTTTTTGTCTGAAAACATATTATAACGTGTCATAATATAAATATAATGGGGTGCAGTTGTATGGGTTTTTTATTGACTTCAGCGAGCTTAAGCAATCACTGATCACACTGAATCACATGTTTAATCACCTCAGTGTAGTGCAAAGTTGTGTTTCATATTAAGTATAATATTGGTTTAACATTTCATATTTACTGGTGTTGGAAAACAATCAGAAGTGTCATATTGGCATGTTAGGGGTGTATTTTTCATAGTCATGAATGGAGACGCGCTTCTTTCTTTCTTGCAATAGGTTGCTTTAGCAGTCTATGTTTACTTAATCAAACATTGCAGTGGAGAGCTTTTATCTTTTTCGAGATTTTGTTTCTTGTAGCAGTATACTGTGATATTAGCTTCCTTTTATCCTGTTTTGTTTCCTGGTTTGTTTGTTTCTTATGCACTATTTAGATTTTTGCTTCAGATTATTTGTTTGTTTTTTATTGTTCTTGTCTTTTGTTTAATATTGTTTCTACTTTGTTTTTGTTTTGCTTTGTCTTAAGCCAACAAAATAAGATGATACATTTTTTTTGACTATCAGTGCAAATTATTAATTGTTTTCTTTGCTCCACAAAGCTTCATCAGCTTTCTATATCGTTGTGTGTCCCTGCGGTCCTTATTGTTACTGAATATCTGATATCATCTCTGTGCAAGTTTTATTTATTTATTTATTTTATTACTGCTGCAAAGGCCAATTACAGTGTCCACTTCCCTGTCTTGTTGGCATGCTCAGAATGAATGAGTCATCAGTTCACCGTTGGCTGGCAAGCCTCCAGAATGTGCAAAACAAATAGACAAACTGGCCTTGAAGAAAAATGCATTACTAAATCCTCTTATGCTGATTGCTTAATTATGATGGGATAGTGTGATTAACAATTGACTTTTTAAAGCATTTATTACATGCATTTATTTGTGAAACGCATTTAGTTTTATCCATTGAGATGATTTAGGGATTAAATATAAACCAGTGCTGATAAAAACTAAATATTGTTTCTTGCAACTTGTTTTTTTTATTTTTTATTATGTTTTGCTGTCAACAAGGAAACAAAACAATAAATGGGTTTAATAAATGGGTTTTTGTTTTGTCATTGCATCACCAAACAACATTTTCTGTTGTTGTTTATTTGTTTTTACTATTCGTTTCATGTTGTTTTTGTTTTGGTTAATTTTGTTTTGCTTTTTGTTTTTCTTTTGTATTAATAGTTTATAATTCCTCCCCAAATATTTCATCTTAACTTGATATTTAACTAGGGTTATAATAGTTAACTAAAATTAAAACCATAAAAAAAATCTGTTACTTAAAATAAAATAAACATGAAATAAAAGTGAAATAATTAATCTTTATAATAATTTAACTATTTGCCAAGACAGCATTTCTCATTTTCACTTGAAAGTTTAAAATAACTAAAACACATAAATTAAAACACTAAATAAAAATTAATAACAACTACAACAGATATTTACAAAAACACAGAATACATAAAAGTGACAAAGCAACAAACTTACCAAAACTTTTAACTAAAATTAAAGTGAAAACAGATAATATAAAAATAAAATCTAACTCAAAATATTGCTAAAAACTATAAAATTATGCTAAAATTATAATACTAAAATATTTGACTCATGCTGTGCTGTATCTTCTTTCTCAGTAAATCATTAGATTTAAAATACCATCACACAGTACTGTGGTTTTCTCTACTACATTTCAAATGAGCCATATTGTTTTATTCTCATTTTATGAATAAAACTGATGAGGTCTGATTCAAAAGATGATCTAAGAAGAAGTCAGAGGAATACCAATGACCTGGAGTAACCAGTTTTCACTTTTTTCTGCATTGCAGCTTGCATGGAAGATACCACGAGCTGGCTCCACATTTGGTTCCAATGGACTACACCAACGACCCTGATGTTAAAATCCCTTTAGCTCTCATAGTCAACATGCCGGAACTGAAGGTAATGTTAACTATTCACTATAGAATTCCACTTCCAGTTCACATACAACAGCATAAGGGGTGCAGAAATATGCCTGGTCCATTGTTTAAGCAACATGATGCTTGTGCAATGACCCTCTCTGCACTTTTAGTTTATATCAGATATAATAGACACTTGTTTTTATAGGATGAAATTGGTTTTTAATGGCCACGCTGGCTGGGCTGTTTATATGACAAAGCACAAGCGGTGGGAGCGAGGGATATTACACCACTACACTTTTGAAAGTTAACACTCCATGAGATGGTGCCGTTTCAGCAAATTATGTTAGCGCTTTAGATTTTCCATGGTCGTAAAGAAGACGCATACATTTAATCAGACTAGAGCATCTAGAGATCATTTATAGGATTAGCCAATAAGAGCATTAGCATTATGCTAGCATTAAAGTAATAATGATGTTACTTTATAGTGGTAACACTTTATTAGCGCCATTCCTGAGCTGATTACAGTAAAACTCTTTCATATTATCTCCTTTCAAAGATGATCTTGTACTTTTTTAACTCTTTAAAGCCAACTGTATTATTTTGATATGCAAATTTCGGCGGCCTCTAAATTATCAGTATGATCAAAACTTTGCTGAAAAACCTATTTTTCAATCTACTACATGCCCTCTATCGTCTGATTTATAGTTTATGCTTCTTCTTCTTTTTCAATTAAAGGGACTTTTAATATTATTGTAAACATCCCACTTCAGGTTGTGGCTTATGTGTCTTTTCGCTGTGAAATCTACTGATTTTTGTGAAGTAAACATAAGAAAAACTTTTATATTCTTAGTACTTCAAGATGACCACTTACTGGCTGAAGCCCTTCCGTTTACTTGATTATCCATACAATTTTTTAGAAAATCTATGTTACAAATAATGATACAGTCGACTTTTGGGAAGTTTATTTGTTCATCTTTCTCACTTTGTATTGCACTGCATTATATGTTTTGTTTTCCCCCTACATAAAATACGCACTTTTATATAATCTATTTTTTTTATATCATCATCTAAGACCTATTATTGGGAATATAACAAATGACCACTGATGTTTATAAGTATTTTTATATAGTAGTCTGTTATACTGTTATGAAGATCTCATTGATTTACATTGCAAGCTATCAGAATTTTATCTTATTTTTTGGCCATATAAATATCAGCATCAGCACCAAATTGCATATTTTTTCTTAGTTTGAGCCTCTCAATAAAATTTACGGGTTTTTTCCCCTTAGAGTATGAGCTTCATATTCTCACTATACCATACTCAATGGTCCATAAAAGCCTGATGTATCAAATATAATAAAAAGAATGACATTTTTTTAAATATATTTTGTCTAAAGTTTCAATAAACTGTTCAGTAAAAAAGGTATTTTATATGACAGGCTTTGCAGGGTTAAAGAAAAAGTTCAGTCAAGCCGAGGATTCATTATTACAGTCATATCGCTGATCCAATCTCACCTTTCCTTAATAATTCAGACCCAACCCTCAGTCAGTCAAAATTTGTCGGATGTTACAGTTCCAGAATGAGCCCCATTATGTCCCCCTTGCTGGAGACATATTTTTACCACCCTCTAAAGCCGTCAGTTGGATAAAGGAGCTATAAACCCAACCCTAGGAGGTGGATGATACTGATGGAGACCACTCAATCTGGGATTGATGAAGCTACGACAGCTTCCAGTTTGCAAAGATCTTCTCAGCCTTCATAAACACAAATCTCTGTCCCCTTCAGTCTGATAATTAGCCTTTTTGTGCAAAAGTGGACTGATTTAACACATCAGAGCATTAGAGGGCTGTTTACTTGACATCTGCCAGTACAAATGCCTTTGAGTTTTTTGACATTACTCATGGATGGATGTTTTCTATGATGTTACTCTTAAGGAAATCTAATCTCATTTTCTTCAAGTCGAATGAATCCAATCCAATTTCAGATTCTGAATGTTCCTAAACCTTGCAATCCGATTTCATGTTCATTTACATTTGCATGTATTTCAAACAAAACATATATCTAAGACATATCTAAAAAAAAATTTTAAATATAAAAATAAGATGAAATGTATGTCAGACAAGATTTTTTTTATCAAAGAGTTTGGTTCCAAACCCATAACCTTTTTTTAATAAATTTTTTTGAGTTTCTGCCAAAATCAGTATTGTTTCTGCTCGGTATTGAAAAGTAAATTTTTTATTTTACGCAAAATGCAATATCCGCCAAGTTATTCTGTCATGTTTTCTCAATTTTTTTCCAAACCGCGACAAACGCCAGTCTCCCTTCTCTTCAGAATGTGATATATGCGCTCAACCGATCACAGCGCCATTCACGCCCTCTAGAGCAGTATGGCGGTGCTTTGAATACATCGGCATCCTAGTTTTCTCTCTATTTTGTACTTTGTATCAACAAACAACTTAGGGCTGCACGATACTCGCATGTGTTGGCTGCGCATCTCGTCAGTAAAGCCGTTTCTGTGATTAGTAGTAAATCTCCAGAACGTTCTTTCAGATGGAGCGGCATTTAATACTCGTAGAGCCGTAGATCACTGCTATATCACGTTCATAATTGCAGATGAGTCGCATTAGATTATGAACACGATATTGCGTATCTTGTCAGTGTGTTTTTATTAATGCCATTTATGTTTTTTGTTAATACAGAGTATAGCACTACTAAATGAACGTGGCAACATGGCAAGGATGAATGCACTTTTGGAAGTTGAATGTAAGGGAAATGTCATTTTGGAATTTCTGTGGTTTAATGTGATATTGTTGTTCATGATGAAATTTTATTTTATTGTTGTAATTAATTTATAGCATTAACAAGATGACCCGTTGAATTCATTTTGGGAGCGATGACTGATTGAATGTATTTTTAATCCAGTACCTGCATATAAGATTAGTATCGACCAAGTTCAGAGGCTGTCATATGTGGATCAACTTACTATGTTGTGTATTTTCAACAGTTTCAATATGAAAAATAACTTTTAAATTGATTCAATGGATTTATTGCATTTTGAAAAAAATGTGTGTTTGTTAGGAAAAAAGAATAAAATTTTATAATACATCTTTGAAAATCAAAATCTGGATTTGAATTTTATCATAACCTAAAGATGCTATGTGAAAGTTTGAAACAGAAAATAGTGGTTTTCATCTTGCCACTTTCTTGGTAAAGAAAACACATTTTTACTCAAATTAATCAAAATGGATTTATAGCGTTTGGAACCAAACTCTTCAAATATTCAGTCTCCTCCACTGATCAGTTTGAAATATGTAAGACGTAGAACAAATGTAAATATGAATCACGGTACTGCACAAATGCGCAAGGTATTTTTGAAATAAATTAAAAAATAGTCAGATTCAAACTTATACATGCTTGATTTTTTTCTGATCTTCACCGTATAATCCGATTGAAGTTTAATTTGATAGTGGTATTTATTTACATGAAGGTTATTCAGTCCGATTAAATCATCAATCCAATTACTAACAGATTATTTGGTTGCATGTAAATGTAGCTAATGTGAAATCATGCTTGAAGTTCCTTCAAGTTGAACTGTGGTGTGCTATGGCTCATGCTTAGGACTTGAACAAACCCCTAACCTGCAGTAACAAATTCAGAACTGTTTGTGCTACTAACATAACTTATACCTCAAATCCTATGTGTATAATTTGCTATTTTGACCTTGCGGATAGTAAAATGGGCACAAACATATCACTTGGGATGGTTGTATTTATAATTATGCACAGGATGGTGAGTGTTTAAAGCAGAACTGAGACATCAGGGTTGATCCTGCTCTGTTGTGTTCATCTTACTGTTCCCAGAGCGGTTGAGTCAGCTAGTAGCACGGGGCATAAAAATTCCTTTAGGCCAATAGCCAGTAAGAAATATATGGGCGCCAGTTTGGGGAGTCAGCCTTTCTACATTTTATACATGACTCACTCAGCAGAACTCCCTCTGCTGCACACATGCTTATGTACAGCCACACATTTGTACTCAATGGCCAGGCCTAGACATAATCTGCAGATGTTTTCTGCATCTACTTTGGTTTTTAAGGGAAAATGTATTAATTAATGAATTAATAGTTTTTAAAAATATTTCAAAGGATAGCATGGTATTATATGGTTTCCATGGTATTTTTATGGTGACTCCATTGTACCTTTTTTCTTGTTCTATCAAATAAAAAATCACAGATTTCCATACAAATATCCAGATAAATTTTGTATAGTGTTGTTACTGTTAACTAAAACTATTGCAGTCATTTTGCAGTCATTGAAATTAAGCTCAAATAAAATAGATAAATTAAGTTGAAGTACTGAAAATACTAAAATTTAAATAAAAATTAAAGTTGAATTTAAATTTATCTTTAAAAAAAAAGAAAAACTATAAAAATGACGAAAGCAATAAATTTGCTACACTTAAAAAAACTGAAATGACTGAGAATAGTAAAATTCTCAAATATGACTAAATACAAAGTTCTGTCACTAAAACTCTAGATGGTGGAAGGCCAATAGTTCTCGATCGGACCATAATGACATCATTGTTTCACAATGGCGTCACTGACTGTTTTCTTGGGGTATCAACAGCCATGAGCTTGCTGCTCAACTTTCAAATACTCAGCTAATGCTTGCTGTAGAAGTTGCAGCACGCTTCAGAAAACCCTCCACCCTCCCCAACTCCACCTGTAATAGATCTGCTACGGGGTGATTTATTAATGTATGTTAAATAGGCGGTTTCATATATTATGTGGCAGAGCAGTATTTCTACGGCTCACAGCATGTCCTGTGGATTATTTGCATAGAATGTCTTCGTCACTTGCCTCTGCCGCATCAGCATAGGTGGAGGGTGAACCAACTCCAGGGTAAGTCTATAAGCAGCCAAATGTATTAACATCATAACCCCGTCTTTTTAGGCAAGAACCAGACACTGGTGTCATGTAGGCTAAAAAAATTGTTTAATGGGACTGAATTTGTATTTAACGTTATTACAATTTAATAAAAACGTTAGAAATGTATAATTATATAATGTTTCCTTTCCACTGTTATTCAAACAGTGAATAAATTATATATATAAAGTGACATTATCACTAACATTGATCTATCGCGAGTTTAAGCACTCTCCAAAAAAAAAACTATTGTTATAATTACTGAAGCTGTATACACTGTGAAATGTATCTCTTACTTTTCATTGTACGTACATCTGCGCTTTGTTTTTTATGATGAGAGAATTCGCAAGAGTCTTGAATTCAGTCAGCGAACGCTCGCCAGAGCGCGTGCGCACTCAACAAAGCTGATGAGTTTGAACGATGACTCGTCTGAACACTTCTGATTGGCCATTGCATTCCTAAGCTCAACAGAATTGTGTGTGATTGGTTCAAATGTACAACACTGTAAAAAAGCCTAAAATGACATACGGTGCAACATGAGCAGATTTTAATTTAATGCCGCAATCGGCACTGTCTATTCATATTCACTTTGTTAGCAACAGACGTAATAGATTTCATTTATTTGTGCAGGGGCATTTTTGTCCAATTTAGTGCTATTTTTGCCATAAGTCCCCGTGGCCAGGGGAAAGCTAAGCCTTCCCCAGCCTTACACACACTCCACCTATGGAGCCGCCGCGTGCGATCATTCCGCCAAGACCAAACACATTAACACTGCCATGTATATACCCATGCTAAACTCCCCAAGAGTTGTCATGACAGAAATAATATAATAGTAAATAGAGCATACTAAAATTACACTGATGTTGCAGCCTCTCTAGTTCTTTTCATAGTATAATCCTTATAAACCTAATAAAACATTCAATTTCTGTTTTCTAGGAGAATCCATTCAGGAATCGTATTGTGGAATCGTTTTCTGAAGACGGCCAGGGAAACCTCAGCTTCAACGACTTTGTGGACATGTTTTCAGTTCTCAGCGAAACGGCTCCCAGAGAACTGAAAGCCATTTATGCTTTTAAAATATACGGTAAAAGTTATTTTTTTATTGATTCATGTACAATCCACAAGAACAAAAATATAAAAAAAATTTACAGTTATTGTCACACTGCACAGTCTTAGGGGATGTAATAAATATTTATATTGCAACTTTAATAAACGGTGCAGCAGCTTTATAACATGAACGCCTTTTGTGGTTAATACTTATCTTCTTGTTTTGTTCTTAGACTTCAATGTGGATAATTACATCTGCAAGGAGGACTTAGAAAAGACTCTAAACAGGTTAACGAAGGAGGAACTAACACCAGAGGAGGTTAATCTGGTGTGTGAGAAGGCCATTGAGGAGGCCGACCTGGATGGAGACAGCAAGCTCTCCTTTGCCGACTTTGAGAACATGATCTCCAGGGCTCCTGACTTTCTAAGGTAAGAACAATGGATATGATAAAGTGACTTATTTCCTCAGATGTATTCTAATCAGAGTTCAGCTTTGCTGTTATTACTAAAAATTATAGTAACTAAGATGGTGGAGAATGCGGGCAAAATTCTCATTATAAATATTTCATTCATCACTGACATATACTGAATAAAACAGTCAAATCTAATTTAAAAATGTTAGCTTAGCAACATGCTAACATCAAAATCACTGACATAAATCTATTGAATCTATTAAAGTAAATTGCGTGTGGAGTCTACACTATTTGTATGATGTATAGATTTGCTGCTTATGTAGATTTTTCCAAAACAGTTGTTTATTATCTTTTTTTTTGTTGTTTTCAGTTACCATAATGTCTTAGCATAATGTCTGCTGCTTATGTACTAGATTGTACTCACTAGATTTGCACACTAATGATGCTCATCCTCTTAGTAGGAGTTAATGTGTTCATATCAGACATACTATGTCTTTATCAGTGTAAAGCCAGTTATGCTAGTTGCTAACATTCTGGTTAGGTCTTTACTCTGGAGGCACACCAATTTGGCTGCAGTGCGCTTAAATATGCTTTATGGGGCAAGAGTTCTTCTGCTTGGCTTTTACAGGCCTTTTTGGATTGCACAGCTGTGCCTCACTGACCACATGATTGAGAGGGACAGGAAGGTTTTGTACCATCATTTGGAGACCTGGATGCCAAACAAATCTAAAATTGCTTTCATCAGCTCTCAGTCAAAGAGAGAATTACTTTCTTGAACACTCATAGAAAGATAACGTGGAAGGGATTTATGCCCTTAGCATTCTGCTGACTGTACTTTTTTGTTATTTAAAGGTGGAGTGTGTCATTTCTGCACTAATGAATTACAAAAAAAATAACAGTGCTTGTATGACTCAGCAATTTGCCATTTTATCGGGACTTTGTATCCCTAAATCAGATCTCATAGACTCATTCATTATAGGGTTTGAGGATAAACGGTGCTACAAGAGACACATTTAATTATGTTTCAGTTTGTTTTAATCTGTTGTGCTTCTTACCTCAAATAATTAATTGAAGTGCTGTTGCATAGTCACTGGGTGGCCAATTCACTAAACACTTATGCCACTTTTGCACATGGTATTTCAACACAAAAACCTGTCTTATTCACTGGCCACTCACAGTCCAGCTTAACCAGGTGCTAAATGCTGTAAACTCTATATGCCATCCAGATGTTTGGGAGTAATGGCTGTTTTGCTTTCCACTGTAACAATGTTATTCTTGATATCCATTACTTTTTCCACTAGTAAAAACTATAATTCTTGATATCTGTTATTGTATTTTCACTAGTTAAATGTCACCATAGGCTGCCATTCAAATTCAGTTGTTGATATCAAGAATTGATTTCTTACTAGTTGAAATGACAATTTCACTTTATCAGAAATACAATTCTTACTAGTAAAACCTTTATTTTTGATATCAGTAATCACATGGTTACTAGTACGGATGTTTCTTCTTGATATCAACAATTTAATTGTCACTAGTGACGATGTTAGTTTCTGATATCATGAATGTGATTGTTACTAGTAAGAAAGCAATTTTAGATATCAGAAATTACCCTCCCAGTTGTTGATATCAGAAATACATTTTCAGATGTCAGAAATGAACATTGTCACTAGTGACAATGAAATAGTTGATATCAAGAATAGACGTCTGTACTAGTAACCATGTGATTACTGATATCAAAAATAAAGTTTTTTATTAGTAAGAATTGTATTTCTGATATGTGAAATTGGAATTTCAACTAGTAAGAAATCAGTTCTTGATATCAACAATTGATTTTGAATGGCAGCCTATGGTGACATTTAACTAGTGAAAATACAATTACAGATATCAAGAATTATAGTTTTTACTAGTTGAAAAGTAATTGTTGATATCAAGAATTAACATCGTTACTAGTGGAAATGTAGTTGCTGATATCAAAATAGCAATTGTTACTAGTAGAAATCTAATTCCTGATATCAAGAATTATAATTTTAACTAGTAAAAATTGAATTGTTGATATCAAGAACTCATATCCTGAGAATGAATAAAAGTCAAAACGGCTTGCCATACACCTGGTGGACGATCAGCGTTTCCCCCAGCAGAGATTGTCTAAAAAGGCTCGTCAGAAGACTAATGTGTTTGACCCAGATTACCTGGCTGGCAGCTCTCCGTTCTCGGAGCATGATATCTACAGCAGGTCAGCCAGTTTACAACTGCGGGACGCCCAGACTGGAGGAGGAAGACGGCGAACAAATCCTAACGCAGCACGCAAAAAATCTGTTAAGAAGTGATTGTGTTCTCACACTACCTGCAAAATCTGGACTGGAAGCCTGAAACATTGAATTCTTGATGGAATTAAAATGTTTATGGTGATTTATTTGAATGATCCACTTGACCTTAAGTTTAACTATATTATAAAATATTTTCCATATTCTACCCTTGTGCCAGTTGAAATTGTGATATGGAAATCTTATTTTTGTTTGTGATATAGATAAAAATACACAATTTGCAAAGACTATCTGCGATTCCATGCAGACTGCTAAAGGTTTTATGGGGGGGGGAAATAGAACACCCATATAAAGAATATCAAAATATCAGAAACAAGCAGCCTAATATTTTTATCCAGTTTTTAATAAACCTTTCCCTCCCCTAAAAACATTCTGGAAAATATGAGCAAACAAAAAACATACAACAGAAGTCAAATGCAATACATAGTCCAATTACAAGAACATACAGATGCCACAACGGTTACACTTAAATTAAACTTAAAAGGATAGTTTCACCCAAAAATAAAAATGATCAAACAGAATTATTTTGTCTTCATTCTGACTAGTTTATCATGTCTCATCTTGTAAAATGTTTGCTTAAAATTTGGGGGGGCAGCTTCTTTTTTATAAAATCCAACGAATGGCATTTATTATCTAATGCAAAGGCATTCGTGCATTTTTAAGTGTGACTTAAGTGTCCAAATACCTTTTGGGACAAGTCATAGAAAACATGTGATTCAATGAACATTTTTTTCACAATTTAAATATATTATACCATATTTAATTACATCATATTACATTATTACCTTCACCAAATAAAGCTGCAAATAAAAATGCAAACCAAGGCCTGGTAAAAGTATGTCCAGATGGTTATTTGCTATCAAAACAAAGCTTAATTTTTTAGGACCCCTAACAACACATTGCATGTAGTGTTTTTTTTATTTTGACAACATCTCAACATTAATATCAGTTGTGGACAAATCATCTGGTCCTGTCAAGTCCTGTACATCAAAGGTCATTTCAGGCTCCAGGATCGGGCTGTTTTGCTCGGTACTGACTGATTCAGCAGAAATGTTCTCTTTTTGAGAAAGACGAGGATCAGGTGCTGACACAGGCTCTTGTTGTTCAGATAATACAGGTTTTTCTTCTTGAGGTGTTATGGGGTTGAGTGCAAGTGAGGGATCTGATTCAGCTGTAGTCAGGCTGCTCAGATCAGAGCAGAGCTCCAGGACAGAGGTCACGGGCTCGGGCTCCTTCTGGGGAAGAACAAACTCCAGCGGCTCCAGAACCGCGTTCACATTGATGCAGCCAAGACTGCCATACTTATAAACCTGGGTTGGTGGAACGCCTACAATACAAACACAAGATGAGCTTTTAAGTCAACATCAAACGGTGTTTGCAACCCGTTTTATTTCTGGAATGTGACAAAAAAAAATGTTATCCTGAGGATATTTACCCAGTATGAGAGCAAGCTGGGCTGGAGGAAAGAGAACTTGTAAACATCGGTTCAAGAAAGGCACCATGTCTTCAGCAAATGCACTGCAGAACTGAACGAATAACTCTCGTTCACGGCTACTGAAGGCAGATTCCTCAGCTCGATGGAAAACCAGGATCAGCTTGGTCACCTATTGTTACATCAGAATGTGTCAAAACAGGAGAATAATTGTTCAAGGAAACAAAGTATATATGTCTACATCTTTTCAATGTCAATTTGAATTCAGTTCATCTTTTTTGTTTTAAAGAAATTATAAAAAATCACACCAAGTATGGTAACTATAAAAAGTTAAAAAAACCTTTCTAATTCTGTGAGAACATGGAAGTCCACATCACAACTATAACGATAACGACAAAGAGGAACGATACTGGAATACAATATTGGAACAATAAGTTGGAATCACTTTCAGAGTGTTTTTTTCCAAGAGATAGAAAAATTTGACAGCAAATCAGAATCCATCCTGCTTTAAAGAACTTGAGCATTTAAAGCAGCAGATGACAAAACTGCAGTGCATGCTTATAATAAACATAACGCAAGATAATATAGTTATTGTTAAAGTTACTTTTATAGTTGGCGTTCTTTGTATGAATAGGCCTTTATTTATCAAGGATGCATTACATGGATCAAAAGTAACAGTAAAAGAATCCTGAAGAAAATGTTTCATGGTTTCTAAAAACAAATTGTTAAATAACCAAATCTGTTTATTAGAATGATTTCTGAATGATCATATTACAATGAAGACTGGAGTAATGGCTGCTAAAAAATCATCTTGGATCACATTAATAAATTGAATTTTAAAAAATATACAAACTGAAACCAGCTATTTTTTTCTGTTTTCACTGCATTTTGATGACCATAAGAATCTTCTAAAAAAAAATATATATGCCTGTAGTATATATTTCTAACATATTATTAATGTAATTAATTACCTTAATAAGGGCTTCCTCAACACATCTGCTAACTTCCTGTGCCAGTCCAATCGGGCAGCACAGTCGTAAGTCATTGAAGGCTGTCAGGATGTTATTGAGGAAGCAGGCTAGAGGTGGGAAATCCAGCAGGGCCATGGGGGGCTGCAGTGTGCCCGGCTGGGTGCTCGGGACCGCCGGAGGAATGGTGCTTCCAAGTATCGACGGCAGAGAAATGAGTGTGTACAAGTTCATTTCCTCTTGGAACTTGTCCACTGCTTCCTGAATAGCCTTCCGGAACGTCTCCATGGCAACCTGCTGAAATATGGGAGCGAGTTGGCCACGGAAATCCGCCCCGACCCGGCTAAAGGAAAGCCCGAAGTACATGCACTGGCCTAGCAGAGAGTCCAAACGGCTTCCCACTCCACGCTGGAGGTCCCGATCGAGGGTCTCCAAGAACTGCGCCGCCTGCTGCAC